>MVAH01000209.1:0-30387 GCA_014825575.1 Phaffia australis
CTACCCACCTTCCTTCTCAGCCTGAGCCATGTCCACGTTCTTGGCATCTCGCTTGTGTCCTTCCTCTGTCTCACTTTCTAATCTCTTCTCTCCTTTCTTACCTGCTTCCCTCTTGCGATTCATCTTCATCTTCATGGTCATTGTCCTTCCTGGTTCTTTTTATCAGCTCTTCTCTCTGTTCAGAAGATCTGTGACTTGCTTCTCTCTTTTCGGTTTGCCTCTGCTCTCGCCTCTTTCCATTCGAGGTGTCGACGTCTGGAGCTACGAGAAAAACGACATTTATGGAAGAAAGGAACAAGGGAAAGTAAAAAAAGATCTTCCTCTGAGAACCAAAATTGCGAGAGCACGTCCAGGAAATAATCAAGTGGGATGAACATTAAGAGACCAAGTCTACTTGGTTAAAAAGAGATATGGGAGAGTAGAGTATGATGTATCAAAGAGAGAGACAAAGAGGAGGAACAAGAAAAGCTGAGAAAGGAAGAGAATGAATCAACAAGTTGGAGAAACGCTAGGGAATACATCGGTTGAGCTATGAGGGAATGTGGAAAAAAGGTATTTAAAAAAGTAAATCGAAGAGCAAACATCGAGAGGGGTCGTGATGCGGAAGATGGAAGAAAGAAGAAAGGAGGGGAAAATGTAAAGCTAAGGTCTTGAGTCGTAAATAAAACTGAGATGGTAAGAAGGATAGAAAGTGATAACCTGGAGAGATAGCCCAAAAATGAAGAGGTTGGGAGAAGGTGAGGAAAGAACAAGAAGAAAATAAATAAGGGTGATGTTGAGTTTTAGAGCAGGAATATATGTACATGCGATTGTCCATTCGGAACGATAGAGACAAGAAGAGGCGACAGAGAGAAGCAGGGAAAGAATGACAAACAAGAACGTGAGGAAGGGAGAAAGAGAGACACAGACAAGGGAATGACAGGAACTAAGCTCTCAAAACGTTCCATCAACACAAGCGGCCTAATTTAGACGCAATGGACGGATCAAGTGCGAGAGCTTTAGTCTGCATCCCAGTCTACTCCCCTCTTTACAACCCCGCCTTCAGTTCATCTTCATTATCTCGACCGTCTTCGTATCTTGTCCTTGCCACTTCTTCCTCTGTCGGACCGCAGGCTGCCCATCGCTCGTGACTTTTCCTCTGCTATACACATAACAACGCCCAACACCGTTCCTACTTAATAAGCCTCTAGTATCCCTCCTTGATAATCAGGTCGGGATGATACGCCACGAACGAGAAAAGAGTATCCTAGAACGGATAAGGATAGGGAACCATGAGAAAGAGAATAAGAGTATCTTCCAGACACGATAGAGAGAATGAGAAGCCCTGATCTTGATCTAGAATTCCCAATCATCGAGACAAGTTTGGTGAAAGAACACGGAATTAGAAAATGGTTTCAGGAAATATGAGCTAGAAAGAACAACTAGACTCACTTTGTTTTTATCTTGAAAGAAAGACGAGAAAACCGAGATAAGAATATGCCAATGCTATCGTTCTAAGTCCATTGACAGACGCTTTCCAATAGAGACCAATCTATGTCTTCGCCTAACAAGCCGCAGCTGTCCTGCCTGCTCCGAAGCCGATCGTTCCGAACGAAGGGTTCATCTCTTCCCTCTTGACCAACCAAGCGGTGCCCGAACTCGAGCTTGAGCCCGAGCTCGGCCCAGAAGAAGTCATCGAGGGTGAGGCGGGACCAGTCGAGTCCGAAGCAATCCGTTGCCATTCTGGAAGCGTAAGCAGTGGGTTTGAGTGCGTCCTGCCCGGTCGAGGCCGCGGGCTCTTGGATGCCGGTCTGCTCCACGGACCGCTCGACGGTCCAGCCAAGGGTGTCACTTGACTGGCAGCTGATAGGGACTGAGGGGCAAGATGATGCCGAGCAGACGGACGGACAATCTCCAACTTGGTGTTGGTAGACAGGCCGGGAGGAACCTTGCTCGTTGCAGGGGGTGGCATAGCTTGTCCTCCTTCGTTTGGCAGACCAGGGATGACCGTGCCCTGAAGAACTTTGGCAAGGAATCGGGATCCTCTGCCCAGACCGGATCGGTGAGCTGACGTTCGAAGGCGACCCGCGCTTGACTCCTTGGTCGATCCGCCGGAAGAACTCTTGGATCGAACCATCGGGCTCGCCGGCCGGTGGGGTTGTTGCACTGATTGAGATGTCGGAGACCCGGGAGTACTGACGTTCAGTGTGATAGATGGGAGCCGCTTGAGTGACGGTGGAAGGCGCCGAGTGGAGAACGAATTGAACGCCGTGATCGATGATCTTGGTGGAGGCAGGATCAGAGGAGAAGGGGGCAGTGAAGGTGAGGAAGTCGGGCAGGCCGGCGAAGCCGTCATCGATGGAGGAAGGGAGATCGGGGAGACTGGCGAACCAGGTCTCGAACGAGCCGCTGTCTTCGCGAGCCTTGTCCTGATTGTCGGTTCGGAAAGGGAAGACGGCAGGGTTAGAGGAGTAGAGACTTGGGAGGGAGGAAGGGAAGAAGGAACAATCGGTTCGAGTGTGGAAACCCGCTGCTGGGAATGCCACCGTGCTGATGGCGTGTTTCCGATCGATGATTGTTCCCCCACCGGCGACCCTCCGATTTCCGTCTCCTTACCCAATCTCCCAGACGAGGAGCGCGTGACGGTGGATTGTGTTCGGCCAGCAAGACAGGTGTCCAGCCCCAGGGCAGACGAAGGAATTGAGGCCGAAGTACTGGTCGTAGTCATCGCCGAAGAGGATGGGCAGGCAAAGTCATCAGAGGCAAAGGACATAGGTGAAAGATCAAGGAAGTCACTGTTGTCGATCGAAGAGAATGAATCCCGCTGACGAGCGAGCGGAGTAGGAGCGGAGATCGATGCATTCTGGGAGGATGTCGAGCTGATAGGCTCAATGACAGGCGTGCCCTGAGACGGCGGGAGATTTAGGAACGAGGCGTAGTCAGGAGAAAGCGGCCTGGTCGGATCAAGAGACTCTGCGGCTAGTGTCGAGAAGAGAGCGTAAGCTTGAGAAGGCGATGCTGATGGAGAGAGTGAGAGAAACGATCGAGACCGGTTATCCGGGGAACCACCAGGAGAAGACATGGTCGCCAATGGAAAGGAGGAATCGAAAGGGGACGACGGAGGGGAGAATGTAAAGTCCGAAAGGGCAGGAGCAGCTAACGGCGGCGGTAGAGACGTTTGATCGTTGACAAGCTGTTCCTCCTTAGAGTTTAGAGAAGTGGGAAAGGCGGTAGTTAAAGTGTCCTGATCGTGAACAAGGTCGGGTCCGTTCCAGGAAAAGTCCAAGACAGGAAACTGATCCTTGTCTTTGATAGATTTGTCAACGGCAGACACAGACTCGGCGATAGGAGGATTCCATTGAAGAGCCGAAGCCTGAACACCACCTCTCTCTAAAAATCCGACAAGGCCTCTGACGAGACCCTCGAGTTTGACGACTCTGGTTCGAAGTTCGAGGTTGTCTTTTTCGAGTTCTTGCCGGCGGACTAGAGACTCCGGTGTGGGTGCAGAGAATGTGGTGCTGGCAGAAGTAGCGGCCGGTAGGGGAGTCGACTCGGAAGAAGGATTGGCGGAGGCCAATGGTTGAGGACTAGGTTTGACAGGAACAGAAGATGCTGGAAGGGACGACGCAGCCAAAAGGGCCTCGAGCTCTTGCACCCGCTCTTCCAAAGCAGACTGGTGGTTTTTTTTGGCGTCCCGACTTCTTTGAGCCGAGGCTCGGTTACCTGAACAATCATGACAGAAGGAGAATGAAAAGAAAATTGAGACTGATGAGAATCTGCAGTTTGAATGGTTAAAAAGTAGCAGTATGGCTGAACAAAGGAGACGGAATGCTTACGAAGCACTCTAGCTCTTCGTCTTGATTCGCTCCTACAGATGGACAGGTGAGAGTTGGTAGGAAAGAAAATGATGCGTCATATCAGTATGCCATTTCGTCAGCATACTCACAACTAGAGAATAGCAAGAATAGCTGAGAAGGAAAGAGGGACAAGAAGAAGAAGAAGAAGAAGAAGAAGAAGAAAAGAGAACAACTAACACGCTGATGCCGGGCTCGTTGACTTCACCAGGCCCTGTCCCCGATCCGATCCTTTCTCCAGGCCCACCACCTGCCCTACCAAAGCCAACAATAAGCTCATCGTCGTCTCCTCCGTACTCGCTACCTCCAGTGAAGGAAGAAGCAGCAGGCGAAGACTGTTTACGCTTCTTGTGTCCGTTTACGACGGACTCGGTGTCTACAGGACTGACACTCGAGGCAGAGGTAGACGCAACAGGAACAGAAGGTACAATCCCTGCCAGATTAGAGGTCGAAGGCACGGTCGAAGGAATGGTGTGTTTTATGGGAGAGAAGGTAGTAGTATCTGGTTGAACAGGCGTGGGAACGGACCGAACGACTGTTGACATTCAGTGTATGTGTATGTATGTATGTGTGTGTGTGTGTGTGTGTTTGTCTGTAAGGCTCAAAGGTGTTGGTGTGTTGTGTAGATGAAGGAACAAGGCAAACAAAGAAAAGAGGTAGAATGGGGAAGAGGAGAGAGCCCGATGGGGGGTGGGTGAATGAAAAGGAACAATGACAGCAGAGGCCGATCGAGACTCACTCGCTTAATCATCACTCTCGGCGTGTTCTGATCACATTGAGCGATTAAAGTCATGGTAACGAAATTGGTTACGAAACGGACGACCTCCAGCGTGGAAGTGTTGATGGCTGTGATGTGATGTGAATTAATAAAAATTCTGGCATTTTCTACGATTTTTTCTTGTTCTCTGCTTGAAATTCATTCATTTGATTGACTCATCTCAATATGCATTTCAATTTAGATCTCGTGTTTTCTTGCAAAACTTTGACTAGACCGTTGAAGCAAACCTATCTGACACAGCGTGTAAGGTTTCATCTACAGTTTCCTTTACAGACCATATGATAGTTGGGGAAACTAGACCAAGTGGAGGACGGCACTCGGCGAGAAAAATGGAGACAAAAGAGCAGGACGAGCAAGGGGGGGAAACAAAGAAGAAAAGACAACCAGTGTTCCAAACATTTAATCCTGTCACAAACAAAAGGCAAATAAATAGAGAAGTATGATCGAAGCCAACACATAGATAACAAAGAGCAAGACAACTGTTGTCAGTTTAGGTATTCTCAGTTTCTTTTGTTCAGACTCTGGAAACACATAAAACTCACGGCCTTGGTGACATCCTTGTAGGAAAGAGCGAACTCCTCTCCAAGGGCGGAAACGACGGTGACGACGAGTTCCTTACCGGCCTCGAAGAACTCGGTGATCTCCTTACCAAGGTTTCCCTCGGGAACCTTGACATCATCCTTGGATGCTCCGTCATCATTCATCAAGTTGAGGAAACCGTCATCGATGTTGACGAGCTGGAACTCGACTCGGGTGACGACTATTTATAAAGAAACAGTCAAGTGTGGTATGTCAGTCGACTGGCAATATGATATCAAAACGAAAAGCGAGAATAACGAACTGGGAGCCTCCATGTTGTGGGTGGAGGGGGAGATATCTTCAAGCTTCTTGTTGGTGAAGATCTGGGGAGGACAGGAAATGGAACCGTCTGTCAGTACTGAACGAAACAGGTCGATATGTGAGAATAGATGAAAGAGCTTACATCGGTAGCGATAAGATGAACTGAAAGGTTTAAGATATAAGAATAGAGAAACGATGAGCGCTATGTGTCAACTGCGTATATATAAACAAACCCAAGTCCGGCTTACCCTTGGCGTGTCCGTGCTTTTAGTTCCAAACATAGAAGGGTAGGAAGAGATTATTGTGTAGCGGAAGGAAGAGCAAAGATAGGGGGGGGGGAATCAACGAGGTCAGTAAATCGACCTCATTCTGAGTGACGGCAGCTTAAAAGTCCATTTGCTGAGATTGAAAGCTAACCTTTCCGGTCTAAGAAAGTCAAAGAATAAAATGGAAGTCAGCCAGGTTGCTATATAAACCTCAAACTGCAAGGGAAAAGGCGTACCTTGGAAGTGGACATGTCAATGATCTTGCAGGGTCGTCCCTTGATGACGACGTGTCCTCCCTTCCTGAGGGCGGAGCACTAAGTGAAATGATCGGAAAGAATTTGGTTTCAGCTCTGGATATATCAACACTTTCTCGTGCTGCAGTAGAAGATAGAAGAAAAAGTCTATCGTAGCCAGAAAGAAAGGAAATAAAGAACCTACCTGGATGGGGTAAGTGAGGGAAGCTCCGGCGGATCCTCCAACGAAGTCGTGATCGTGCTCAGTGTCGGACATTTTTACTGAAGAATAGAACGGACAAGGGACCGAACGAGAGAGGAACCAAAGTTGAAGGAGGAAGAAGAAAAGAGGGGTTTTTAATTAGTATAAAGTAGCGAAAAATCTTCTTCGACAAGAGTCTGATGAATTCCCCCTTCGTTCCGCAACATCCGCAATTTCCGTTAATATCTCCCAATTGATGGTATAATAAAAATGGCCGGTGAAACTGTTGATCGGAAGAACAAACCGATGGGGGAGAGGAAGAGAATGGAACCGACTGAGAAACGGAGGGACCTACAGAGTTGAAAAGAAAAGGAGGATGGTCTAAGAAACTTCAAAAGAATTCAAAGGGCGAGAAAGGAAAAAAAGAAAAAAAAGAAAAAGAAAAAACTAAGGGAAAAAATGAAAGAGGTCCCAGAGGAACGTGACACATGTAACGGAAACACGTGATTTGACACGTGATTTGACGACGTTTGTCCGATCTTTATCTATCATATATTGAGATACATCAAGACAAGGCATAGAGAACATAATGCTATCTTCGGTTCCAGCAGCAGATGTGGTTGGTTAACATGTTATGAATCATCATGTGTTTGAGATTGTTATACCCAAAGGAGAAGAAATTAAAGATAGTGGGATTAGAAGTTGAATTAGGTGTTGTGCATGTAGAGGTGCATGTAATGATTATCTAGAGTGGAAATTCGATTCGCGTCGCTCTAATCGTTTGTCTGACACGCTCTATTCCGGTCTAATAATCAAATTTGTTTTTTGAGAACTTGCGGATTTCATCCTTTTCATCCGGGAGACTCTTCAATACAGACGTCCTTCACACAAAAAAACACACAACATGCCCAAAAGAGACCAGATTGATTTCTCTTATAAGCAGGAGCCTCTTGGAGCACCTAAACATCGAAGGCGGGAGGCTAAACCGAAAAAGGAGAGATTAGGTACGGTAAGCGTCCTGAGAAACGTTCTCCTGCTTTCAAAATTCAGGCTGATATTCTGGTCTCTGGAACTCTGATACTGGCCACGGCTTTCCATCTCGTTCTCTCTTGCTTTGTTTCCGTAAATCTCTCTCTTACTTACAAAACATTACACTCTTGCCGCACCTATTGTCTCTGCACTTATAGTTAAGCAAGAACGGGTATTGAATGCGCCCACTGGTCGACAGGCAGTCACTGCTGAGTCTACCGGCCCGAGCTCCCGAAATGGACATGTCGATCCGAAACCATACTTGACAATCCTCTCCTTCCTCGGATCGCTCTCTGCCTCAACTATCGGCTCGGAAAAGTATCAGGCCAACTTGCAATCTGTCAAGGGTGCACTGTTCGATAGAGATTATGACCGAGCGTTCGGCAGTCAATCCAAGCCGGATTGGCTCTGGGCGTATGTCGCTCGGTGGGTTCCTGGGCGAGCGCTCGGCTATCGAGCTATGCTAGGTGATCAAGACGAGGACGAGGGGGGCTGCGCCGTCAAAGTGGTTGGCAAATTATTTGAACCACTTGAAGGAGAACAGAGATTTGCTGTTACCAAAGTTGAGAGCGAGCAGGAGGAGGGGGATGAAGAAGACAAGGAGAGTGATAGCGAGGACGACGATGGTGTGGACGAAGAGTTGAAGAAAGCAGTTGCTACGTTGGATCTGTCGACTCCTCCTTCTGATTCAAACGGAAACGAGCCGGTTCCTGAGGTAATCCCGACCCGGACGATCAATATTCTCTGCTACGGCTCCGGACCTGGGTCAGAGATTATTGCTCTGGCCGCTACCACTCGGGAACAGGGCACGCCCGCCAAGGTTCATGTCCAGGCGGTCGACTCTGGTAACTGGGGTCCAATTCTTTCTCAGATGTCATCTGGAATAGAGACTGAATGGAACCTTCCGAAGAGTCGGTTCGAGGTAGACTTTATTCAGCACGACATTCTTAAGCCGGCGGATGCCACCCGGATCAACATTCCCCGAGCGAATCTGATCACTCTTCTCTACACCACTCATGAACTGTTGACGTCCTCCAGGTCGATGACCATCGCCTTCTTATCTAACCTTACGGCTCAGGCCCAGCCGGGGACGCTATTGATGATTGTTGAATCGGCCGGTTCGTTCTCTGCCATGCCGGTGGGCAAATCTGAAAAGACTTTCCCGTTAGAGTTCTTATTGGACCTCGTCCTGGCTGGTGGAAAGGACGCCGGGCCGGGCTCGAGGGGCGAGTGGGAGATCGTCAAGAAGAGTGAGAGCCGGTGGTTCAGAGTGCCAGATGGAGTAGGCAAGGGTTACCCTGTCAAGCTAGAGAACATGAGGTGCGGTTGACATCCTTTGCTAAACCTTGTTTTTGCTCGTCTTCTCTTCTTCTCTTCTCCTTTTGTGTGGCCGATAGCTGACCATCGTATTACTTTCATGTTTCTTCATAGACATATGCTCCGAGTGTACCGACGTCGCGCGCCTGTGACTGCCTGAAGGAAAACATATTGCCTTTATCAATAGCTATCAAATGACTATAAAAATGTTAACCTACAAGAAATTCTACCTGGTTAGGGTTACACTTGACGCAAAGCGAATACTTAGCGGCAAAAAAAGATTTGCAAATTAAGAGCTTCCCAGTCAGTGCTGACGCCAGAGTTGTGCGACGCCAGAGTTGTGCGCACCTATTAATCCGAATACATGATAAGCCTTCGAGAGTATATAAACCCCAAGAAGAAGAAGAAGAAAAAGTGAAGGAGAGGAAAAGGAATTCTGATCCAGAACACATGCACACCACATGCATCTTTCCTTCTACTTGGAGTTTTCTTTCCTTCAATCCATCAATGCTGATTCATCTCTTGCTCTGATACTCTCTGCTCTCTATTTACTTACATAAGCTGAATGGCACCATACGTTGCCCGTTGCCAATATTCATCCTTTCTTATTTGTCTTTGACTTTCTGACTGAACATTTGAGTTGACTCTGTGCGCTTGCCTCGTTACTCTTACTTGGACTGTGTGACTCACTGCGAGAGGTTTATTCAAAGGCTTACTCAGACAGGCTAGATGCCCATGACTGTTCTGGCTGGTTGGTTGGCTGACTGACATTTGGCCTATTTCCTTTTCAGAGGCTTTAAAATTTTTGCCCAAGCCTTTATTTCTCTCATGTCCATACCTCGGGCTTGCATTCAAAAATTCCTCACCTTCAACCGTCACTACCATCGATACCTCACACACCAACACTGACACACCCACACACTTACACACACATATACACATCCCTTTTCTCTTATAATGGATACTAGCAACTTTTCTAACGGAGTTCTTGGTTCTGCCCTTGACGCCGTCGGACAGACTCCTCTCATCATGCTTAACAACTTGAAGAAAGATCAGGAACTGAAATGCAACCTTAGTATGTTTTCGTCTTTTCCTTCTTGCCTGATGTTTTTCTTTCCATCGGCTTTTTACAAGCATTTCTGTCATATATCGTCAATTCCACTAATGCAGCTACGTTTCCCTCTCAATCTACACAGTCGCCAAAGCCGAGTTTTTCTCCGCCGGAGGTTCCACTAAGGATCGAATCGCCAGAGCCATGGTCCTCCGTGCCGAACAGGAAGGTCGGCTGATCCCTGGAAAATCGATCGTCATCGAGCCAACGTCTGGAAACACCGGTATTGGTTTGGCTATGGCTTGTGCCATCCGAGGTTACAAATGCGTATGTTGTCCCTTTTATACTATGATTTTCCACTATCCATTTTGATCTTCACCCATTTCCCGTTCTCTATACTTACCTTTGGGTTTCCACCGATCACAGATCATCACTCTTCCTGAAAAGATGTCATTGGAGAAGGAGATGACGCTCCGAGCAATGGGAGCCGAGATTGTCCGAACGCCTACTGAGAAAGGCTCATTCGAGGAGGGATCCCACATCATGCTTGCTCGAGTGCTTGAACAACGATTGCCGTACGGAATCATCCTCGACCAGTACTCGAACCCGTCGAACCCGTCCGCTCACTTCAACACGACCTACCCAGAGATCGTACACTCGCTCGCCACCTCAAACCTGCCCAGCAAGAAGCTCTCGGTCATTGTGGCCGGTAGTGGCACTGGAGGAACGATCACCGGTATCGCCACCGCTATGAGGAGCGCCGCCGGAGGGTTGAATGACGAGAGCACGAATGCTCGATGGACTGAAGGGGAATTTGGTGTCGTGATCGGAATCGACCCGATCGGAAGTATCTTGGCTACTAACGGAGAGGGTGATATTGGAGGATACGAAGTTGTGAGTAGTTTGTGTGTAGGGTAGTCTTATTGTCCCTTGAATTGAACATCAAATTGGCTGATACCTTTTCTTTTTGTGAACTCTTAGGAGGGTATTGGCTACGATTTCATCCCAGCAAGTTCCCTTTTTTTTTCTTTCCTTCTTTACCTTTCTAATCTCGTGTTATTGCGGAGGGCTAACTTCGGAATAATTGGTATTAGGAAGGTTGGCTCAGTTTTTCTTAATTTAAGGAATCCAAACCCAGCAGAGATACATTTGGATGGCAGCTTTTCTTTAAGAAGAACATACCTCCGATGCATTGCATCTTTCGCTCTAGTCCTTTATTGTCTTTATCTGTTAATTAGGCGTACTCAATTCTTGATATCTTCTTTCCTGTTTTACAGTTTTGAAGCCTGGACAGGGCTTGATCCACCACTGGATGCGATCCATTGACGGACCGAGTTTCGCCATGGCCAAGCGGGTTCACCGATTGGAAGGTAATTGCTTAATTCAATGTACATGTTAGTGAAGAAAAAAACATCAAATGCTAACACTGACTGGTTCCATTCGTTCTTTCCTCAGGACTTCTCGTTGGAGGATCATCTGGAACGGCCATCTACTCTGCGATTGACTGGCTCAAGGACACCAGGCCGTACCCCCAGGGAGGTTGGGAGCGATTCGGTTCGAATGAGAACGCGAACGTCGTTGTGCTTTGCGCAGACGGAATTAGAAACTACATGGGCAAGCCTTGGTTCTTGGCCCAGGATTCTGAACCGACTGATCTGCTGAAGGAAATCGAGCACATTATCGGCCGACCGGCAGGAAAGCCAGTAAAGACAGTCGTCCAGGAGGCTGCCACCGAAGCCATCAAGTCTGGTTTGGCTACCCCTCCGACAACGGAGTAAAAAAATTCTTCAGTTCATCTTACTCTTTACTTGCATATACTCCATCATCACGCGCTCGTCCATAATCTCAGGACGTTGCCAATATTCATCCTTAGCCCCTAACTCTGTCTATCGACCCAGTTATGTTACTTCCACTCTCAGCTCATAGACATCCAAGATGACTCCACTACTTGACTTCTTCTCTTTTCATACACCAGGGTTAGGAGAGGTGCTTATAAAAAGACAATCATCGTTCCCAAAAGAAAGAGGAAATGGAAGGTTGATGATAACAACCATGCATATAAAGAAATCGGGAAAGACCAGACAAGAAACCATCCGGCATTGGGAAAGAGAGATATAGCGCAATGAAAAAGAAACACGTTCACTGAGCCACGGACACAAATACATGTTACAGATCAAACTCTCATGATTTAGTTGACGGTATAACTGGACGCTCGGATTTTGCCTTCTACTACGGATACAGTCACACTATCTAGTCCAGCCCAGCCCCAGCCACAATCCCATACAGGATCCAAAGCAAACCGGAAGAAGAGCGCGCAGCATTAGATTTTGGATGATTATAACCCTCAAAGACCAAAGCAAGATAGGGATGAAAGCGAAAAAGAGAAAGATTGCAACGATGAGAAAACGAACGTCAGATCCTTCCCGTTCATAAACTCCTCTCTTATGTTCTCCCCGATCTTTCCATCAGGTAATGGGATATCCGATCTCGAGTTTCTATCCACGTCCGTGAGCGTCAACATTCTAGATTTCCGTTGTTTACATAAATTTGCGCAGGGGCATTGGATTCAGATTCCTAGACAATCCGAGAAAACGAGAATGACAAGTCTAATGTAAGGAAAGAGGAGGAAAATGCACGGGAACGAACTGGTTATGTGTTATGTCTAGAAGAGAATAGGCCTGAGACAGTTAATCGATCGAGTTAATCAAACAAGATAGAAGAGTCTTGCTGTTTCTGCTTTCGGATTTGTTCTCGTTGGACGTTGAACTGCATCGGAAGAGGAAGAGCCAACGACCGATGGGAACGAAGAAGCAGAAGAATGCTTACTTTGTCGGACATCGTGAGTGATTTTCCTGCGCACAGTTTTGGTTTGTTCGAACGTCAAATGACTCAATCCAGATTCGATTCGGGGAGAAGGACGATAAAGAGGAAGAGGAAACTCGGCACACGCAACCTGGTATTTATCCGTCCTCTAAACCCATACTTTCCGGAGTGTTTCAAATCCCTTCAAACAGGATGAAACTGGGCGCAGAATGTCGGCGGATGTACTGACGAACGGACGCAACGTCATCCCGCAATGATTGTGACTTTGACCGTCAAGGCTGTTTCTTCCTTCCCCTTTCGTTTCTTTCTCTTTTCAGCGCGCACACGCTTAACACTCGAGTCTTCCGTCGTCCTCTCCTCCCCTCCATTCGTCCTTCTCAGTTCCCATCAACCCTGTTTTTGAGGCAAAAGATTATCCATCCGAGCTTGTTATGTAAGAGTCAAATGAGAACTACACAGGATGCCTTTTGTACAGCCAGAGAAACTGGTATGATCGAACCAATCATCAAATCTGTGCCGTGGTTGGGCGTGTAACCGATAGATTTTAGCTGCTTCTTTCTTCGACTACCAGCAGTTGCGGGAGTGCTTCATGGACTGCCACAACTGATGCTCGGTTTGACACCACACTTCCTCAAATGTATATGCACACATATATATACACACGCGTACATACATACTTTCCCCGACGTATGCATTCTCAACGAAGTGCTTTCCTTCTAGATCGAGTCACCATCATCATCTCACAGGAACGATCTTTGCTGCATCGAGATTCAGCAAGAACAACGAAAACAAGCAGATCCAGCGAGGTAAACGGGGAGGATGAAAAGTGCATCTATCTAGTACGCAATATCATGCGCGAACGAGGAAACACTTGAACGTACAAGAGAACGTCAGTAAAATATGATCTTTTTGTGTGTTACTGAAGCGGATGAGTCTATATTAGAGGGATTGGAAGGAGCAAAAAGGGTAAACGAGACTGCAAAAGAGATGGAAGACAGAGCGAGCAACGAGCATGAAAGATGAATAAGTGCCGAGTAAAAAAGAGAAATGAAGAAACAGAAATGATATCTGGAGGTTGGTGATAATAGTAGCATAGAAGAGAAAGAGAAAGGGATGATAGATATCAAGCAAACGTTCCCCAAGCACCCAAAGCAGCTCCAAACACACCAAAGACAATCAATGACCAGTCGAACCAACCTTCCAAACTCCAATTAACTCGCTTTCTAGCTTCTTCCAGCCGGATTCGACTCTCCTCCGACAACTCACCCGGACCGGATGACACCAAAGAAGAAACCGAGTTCGCCATCGAAGTCGGTTCGACAGGCACGTGGTCGTACAGGTAAACTTTCTTGGCGGCAAGAGGAATGATAACCGAGACAAGGAATGCAGGGGCTGAACCCATAAACGCCAGGAGGAGCTCGAACGAAGGGAAAGTAACTATGGGGAGTGACAACGGAAAGAAAAAGGAGCGAAAGATCAGAATGCTATCCCATTTTAAAGACAAAAACACGGAAGTCCAAACCACAGACGACTGACTAGAGATGATAACGATAGCAACCACAAGAGAAATCTTGCTGATCGCTCGGATCCACGCTTTCTTAGATTCAGACCTTCGCCAAGCTTTGACCTGAGTAACGATGTCCTCTTCCTGAGCCTCGGCCTCGGCCTCACCGTTGATAACGGTCTCATCATCATCTCCAGCCGAATCAGCTACAGCGCTCGCATAAGATTTTTTGGGAGTGGGTGAAGGTGGTCGAGTCGAACTAGGAGTCTGCTGAGCAGAAAGTGCAGGATTTGGTTTAGGCATGATGTTGAGGGCAATCTCGACCATGTCGTTAAGCTAAAAACAAATATCCGACATGAACTTCAATTAGTGTTTGTTTGAAGGAAGATAACGCAGATGGAGCTGGATACTTACCATCTTCATACCGATCGGGACCTAAATCAAAGCATGAAGAATCACGTTAGCTCGAGTCTCTTACATTCGAGTAGAGTAGCAATATAAACTCACCTTAGTTAAAGGGTTGATAGCCACACTGTAGAGTGCCATCGTGCTGATCAATGGCGAGAACCCAGGGATTTTGGAGATATCTAGACTGATCTGAATGAGGAGTGACCAAGACGAACCGATCAGCAAGAGTATGACATAAGTTCCTACTGAGAGGGCGACGGAACAGGCTTACCTCGTCACTAACATTCCTTCCAAACATCAAATATCCAGCCGAACCAATTCCGAGGCAAACAGTCAATGCAACCGCGTAACTCAAGTCAACTAGCTTCCTCCATTTTGTGGTGTCTTTCATGTCAGAAACGATAACGGGACAAGCCGCGTGACCACCCTGTACAGACGCGTCGGAAAAGAAGTTACATCAGGATCCAAAACATGTCTGCTTTTCAGAAGGAGAGATTTAAAGAAACGAACATAAGCACTCATCATCAGTCCACCTGCGACACCTATCTTAGCAAGTCCCCAAGCCGGCCAGATATCCGTCGGCTCCGGGTGAAGAATAGATCCGGGCGAGCTAGTGGCCATGAAGCCATTCAAAAGGACGATGGCGATCAACACGAATGAGGTAGTAATTCCGAGGAAGGAGGTGTAACTCAGGAAGTGCAGCGGCATGAACGATAGAGGTGCGATGATGAAGAACGAGACGATTTTCCACTCAGTCGACGTGAAGAACGGGAGGAGAGCGGATAACGTGTCGGAGTAAAGAATCACGAGTGCAATGGTCCAGGCAAAGATTTCAAATACAAACAACCCAGTGAGCCAGGGTCGGACGTTGAGTCGCTTATCGAACGCTTTGCCGACAATATCCGGGTAGGTATACACGCTGGGGTCGTCTAACGTGAATTGAACCATGACGAGGAGCGTTCGATGGGTGATAAAGGCGAGGAGAATAAGGATGATTGGTCCAAGAACCCACCCACAGTAGGCTATGAGAGTTGCGGAAGTGAGCGAGCGAGACATAAAATGGGTGAACGAGTATTAATAATTTGGTTGTCTCTTCGGCTAAGACAAGTAGAAAACTTACCGATAGCCAATGGGGAGGCCAACAAACCTGTACCGACGAGATCTCCGATAACATTGAAGAGCTGGATAGAAGCGAGCAAGAACACGATTTTGAGCGTTCTTGTCAGTCAAACCTCTGAGGAAGCGAGAACAAAATACAATTTTACGATACGAACAGCTTGTAGGAATGTGCTCTTTCCACCGTGAGTTTCGCCAAGGCCTAGAGCGAGCACCTCGAGATCCTCTCTGGCTCTCAAGTCGAATGCGGACTCGTCCGCATGTGGATTGGACTGAGAAGCTTTCTTGTTAGATCGGATGTTGGTAGGAGAAGCATTCTGATTTTGGAGAAGGGGTGTGATCTCCGATGACTGAGAAGGCATCTTCTAGGATGAACGAGATTGATAAGAGGAAAAGGCGAGGGGATGACCGAAAGGAGATAAAGGCAGACTTTCACACAAAGAAAGTTCACAGAAGCGTTCGTTTAGACTTTTTTTTTCTCTCTCTCTCTCTCTCTCTCTTCTCTAATTCTCTATGCTGCCTTCTCAAGACGTCTCCGGGCGTGAAGAGAAAGGACGATCGAGTGAAGAACAAGGTGAAAAAAGAAGAAAGATAATCGTTGAAGGGTAGGTAGTCAGTCTATAATTTTTGGCAGTCAGAATGAAACAGTCAAGCAGTTCGGGAAACACAATTTGGTTACGATTGGCAATGATAACACAGCTTAAATTCGTAGCCGAGGCCTGGGTAAAGTCGTTAAATGTGCCGGCGATTTTCACCGGTGATCACATACCTGACGAAGATGATGCGTCAATCACGTGACTTGGTTACAACTATTTTTTGGATTGCCCTCCACACTCAACTATCATCAGCGAAGAGTTCTGTTCGTGAAACTTTGAACATATTCCACGTACACACGCTCGTATTATTCATAATCCATGCCTAAAATGGGAAGAAATAGTTCGTATTCGCATATGGTTCTCTTTTAATATTTCTTAAGCCGTGTTTGTAGACGAAGAGAAAGCCTAACATATCTGCACATGTACACGCATCAACAGAAGTCAATGCTCTTCCTACACCTGGAGCTAGTTCGTAGACTCATTCTTGGAATTTTCTAACTCATGCTGTGTTTGTGGAGATACTCCTCTAGCTAGCTGACCAATCTGTTTGTATTATACTACTGAACTAGAAAAGAGAAAGGATCCGGGAGTACCCAAATTCGCCCAAGCGGCTGCTCGAAAGGAGCAGCTCAAAGTTCAAAGCAAAGCAATCGAGAAGCAAGTTCACCGAGACCGAGCGGCTGCCGTGCGTGTCTCTCGTTCTGACTCCAGCTCCTGACTATAAGAAGCAGTACAGAAATAGCTAACTGATTCTTCACGTTCATTTTCTACTTTCTATAGAGGAAGCCTCAAACGTTCGCTAGTATGGGATCAACCTCGACGCTAAAGTACGATCCGGATGCCCCTTCTGGTTCTAGTCTCAACGGATTTACCGACGATATTCAGACGGCTGATTATCCTGAGGTTGGCAGATCTGCTTGTGTATTTTCTTGGTTTGGTGGTTCACTGATACACCTGCTGAACGATCGTTTTCACCGATTTTTTGTATCCTTTTCTTTTCCTTAGCTCGACCCAGGAATCATGTTGAAAGACTCGAGTGCAAAGGCATTCATGAATCATCTTCGAAAAGTTATTGACCAGAGTGATGTGATCATTCAGGTCTGTTCTCCTTCTCGTTTGCGCCTTTTAACGCTCGCGAGTCCGGCTTTGTGTCTGATCGATTTCTTTTCTTTCGAACATGTTAACTAGGTTTTGGACGCAAGAGATCCATTAGGCGGAAGGAGTAAATACGTTGAGGATGAGGTGAGACGTCGGGAAGGGGATGGCAAACGGTTGATTGCAGTGATGAATAAGATCGGTTCGTTTATGCTATTGTCTTCTGTAGCAGAACGATAAGATAGAGAGGTATTGACGTCCAAGCTTTTGCTTTATGTTGAATTAACCAGATTTAGTACCTCGTCCAGCGGTCGAGCAATGGCTTCGATACCTCCGACACGATTTCCCTACTTTGCCCTTCAAATCATCGACTCAATCTCAGAGAAACCACATCTCCTCTCTTCATCTGCCGACGTCTTCCTCGTCGGCATCCCACTCACAGAGTCAGACCGGCGGAAGGACGGACGATTCTAACCTAACGACTCCGGTGACCGCTTTGGCGCTTGGTTCTGCTCCGTTAATTCAACTGTTAAAGGGATATGCCCGACATTTACCGACGGGTCAGTCATTGACCGTCGGTGTGGTCGGGTTCCCGAATGTTGGTAAATCCTCGTTGATCAATTCGTTAAAGCGGAGCAAGGCCTGTGGTGTGGCGGCCACACCAGGAAAGACGAGGGTCGTCCAAGAGGTTGCGCTTGATAAGTCGCTCAAGATATTGGATTGCCCAGGTATCGTCTTTGATCCGGCTGGCTCGGTCGAAGGAATGGATGAGCACGAGCGAAGGAAAAAGAGAGGAGAGGTCATCTTAAGGAACTGCGTCAAACCAGAGTTGGTTGAGGATCCGATATCTCCCAGTAGGTTTTTGTTTCTTGAAATCTTCCTCCTTTCCCTGTATCTTTGCGTAGTCTCTATCTGACCAATCATGCTGTTTTTTTTTTAAATAATGCATTTCATCTTACAGTGGACATCATCATTAGCAAGGTCGAGCGTAGTCAGCTTGAGAAGCTTTACGGAATTCCGCCGTTCGAGACGACAACTCAGTTCTTGGTATCCATCGCGCTGGTTCGTGGTCGGTTAGGTAAGGGAGGTGTGCCTGACTTGGAATCTTCTGCCGTTCAGGTTCTCCGAGATTGGAACTCTGGAAAGATTGCGTACCACACGGTCCCTCCTGCAGTCCATCATTCTTCGATTCTTAGAGCGACGAAAAACCCCAACATGCCTGTTGCTGACATTGGTGATGATGTTGATGATAATCCCATGGCGGGAACGACTAACGGCGTACTTGGATCAACTCTAGGATCGGGAATGGGTACACAGACGGGAGACGCTGCCATCGTTCGTTCGTTCGCTCCTGCGTTCGACGTGGCTGGTTTGATGGGTGCTGCCGACAGAGAGGTTTTCGAGGAGGAACCTATGGCGGAGGAACCTATGGGTGAAAGCGAAAGAGACGGACCAGACATGGCTGAGGACGAACCTGACATGATGGACGACGAGTTTGATGACGAGACCGGTGAGGCCTGGGGTGGTCTGGAGGACTATATTGGGATGGGTTTGTTGAAGGGTGGTGTGGAGGAAGACGTCATTGAAGAAAAAGCGGCCTCGATCGAGCAGGCTAGAATCGAACAAGAAATTGTCCAAGAAGCTTCGTGAGTCTATCTGCTTTCTTTCCATGAACACACATGTGTGAATTTTCATATACTTTTCGTAGAGAATACAAGAAAACAATTCCGCGGCCCGGGTACAAGTCATGTTATCACGGCCACTATCATTCAGTCCTCATGGATTGACCACGCTCTTTTTTTGTTTATCTCATTTCCTCGCTCTCACGTTCTAGGCGACCGGTGTCGACGAGTAGTATTCAGTTTCCCAACCCTTCCGCTCTTCCACGTGTCAAGACGGCTCAGCTGGGCAAGCTGTTCACGCCGACCGAGATGGATCACATGTCAATGACGAACCCAAACAGTCGGAAGAACCTGAAGGCTGAGAAGAAGCGAAAGGAAAAGGAGCTTCGGAGGTTGATGGCTCTTGCTGGAGAGAATCCGGAAAGTAGGGATGAGGATGACATGATGATGGACTAGGATCTTTTCAGGACATGCGTATCTGTGTTTGTGCTTGTGCCTCTAGTATGTGTGTGTGTGTGTATGTGTGTGTGTGTGTGTATGTGTGTGCGCGTTTATATATGGGTGAGGGATCGTTTGGGTTGCATAATTCATCAACATTTGATTAACGGCGTGGATGGGAGTGTGTGCAAATGTAAGTATCATGACCAATTCGGAGACTAAACGATAAGACCTGTTTGAGACCGATGGTGGTAATCTTTGACTGACTAGATCCGGTTTCAACATCAATTGAACTCTCCTCGTCCCAACCTCCGTTAGTTGTCTGTCCTGCAACATAGAGAGAGATACCTTCCGAACAGGATGACAAGGAAAAAAAAAAGGGTGCTAACGGTTATCTCATGCCATTCCGCTCTAATTCTACATCCAGCAAAACATTTGGCCTTGTCGGTTCATGTTTACTTTTCTTTCTCTCTCTCTGCCTCTCTCTTTATCTTCTGTATGTATATGGTCTATCTGTGTAACGCTCAATCGGCTCTTCCCTAACGTTCTTTCGGCGTCCGATCCATCTATCAAATCCTTTCTTCTCTCGCCTGTTCTCAATGTTCGGCGGGCACGGGCTGCCTCGGCCTCGGTAAATAAAATATACTAGTCCTAGGCCCGACCGGCGATCCTTCTGCTTTTCCCTCTATCTTTTTTTTTTTTTTTCTTTTTCTTTTTCTTTTTCCTTCTCTTTCTTCCTTCTTCTTTCTCTTCCTCTTATTCGCTATGCTCCGGTCTCTGATCTTTTATGTGTGTGTAGTGTGGATCTCTCTTCTCTTGATCTTTACATACTCTTCGGTTGTATCTTCTGATGGGATGCAGACGAAAGTAAGAACCCGATGAATATAAATACGAGCAGGATTCTAGCCCCGGAAAGATAGATTCGACATAAAGCTGTGCTGATGCGCGACTGTTTTCGTTCATCTCTCTTGGTTCCTATGGTGAATGCGTGTGTCCATGTATATGTGTATGCTCCCTCCGGTTATCCTGTCCTAATAGATAGATTCGGAATTGATTCAATCTTTGAACCCCTTCTTACGCTCTGTTGATCAAAGTCCGTAGACCATATGGATAAGAAGAGTTGGCTTGAAAGTGAACGTATAGAACGATAGGATAAAAACAGAACGAGAAAAGTTCAATTTTTTCCCCACTCCTATAAACAATGTAAACCCGTTCAATCTTCTTCCATCCGACCACGGCAGTTTTCTTTTTTTCTTCTATCATTCTTTCTTTCTTCTTCCCCGAGAAAAGAGACACTCAGAGACAACAGAATTGGACGTTGCTTTACCTTGGTTCCTTGTCGTCGGCTCGCTTCCTAACCTACTGTTTAGTTCGCTTCGGGAGAAGAGTTACAGAGAGAGACCGACAACGGTAACAACCACGGAACACATTCCTTTCTATCTCTGATCAACCTGAATTTCACTCGGTCTGCCTTCTTTCCACCTCGCTTGCATTTTTTCCCCTCTTCTTCCTCTTTCTCTCTCTCTCTCTCTTCTCTTTTTTGCCCATCGGTTCCTTCTCTTGGGACAAGCTTCTTGTTCTTGATTTATTGTCGACAAGAAAAGGCAACCAGTCGTCTTTTCTTTCTCGCCTCTCCTCTTTTCCGGCCGTCATCATCAATACCGACATCTCCTTCGAGTCCACAGCCTTATACCTCGGTTGACCTCCCGGGACTAGACCCCTCGTGGACCATCTCTATTTGTTTTCTGTCCCAGGGTCTCATCTCGGTCGACATATCATCAGGTAAGATCTCACAATCGTTTGTTGTCTATCTCTTTGCCTTCACTTTTCTTGATCTATCATGCCTCTCTTCTATTCGTTCGGATCGAGCTCATCTCAATCAGAAATATTTTTCCTTCGTTCCGCCTTTTATCCATCTTCTTCTTCTTCTTCTTCCTCTTGGTAATTTTCACAGATTCATCCTGTATATTCGGAACCTGTCTTCTTGCTCTCTCCTTATCAGCAATCTCAACGCTCCTCGGGTGACTGTCGGTTTTGTCGATATATTTTTGCTCGACCGGGTCGTCTAATCGCTCTACTCAGTAACGCACAGTCCCATGTCTGATCATTCGCCAAACGTTCACACTGGACCTAGTTTTAGCCCTTTGTACGATCAGTCGTCGTTTCTGCTGGGAGATTCTCACGATGCTGCCGGTCATCATCCGTTCTTGTCCGCCGGTCGGGTCATTCCGTACAGCTCGACCTTACCTACCCAAGGTCTTCCTTCCTATTCGCCTTCTCAAATCTCTTCACAGTCAACGACGGCCATAACATACTCATCTCCATCATCATCAACAGCAGCCATGTCGAGCCGAACGAAGATCAAGCTGACGGCCGTACAGAAGAAGGAATTATGTGAGATTCATGCACAGTACCCAAGAAAGAAGCAGGAGGACCTCGCCAAACAATTTGGGATTGAACGAAGCACCGTTAGCAAAATTCTGAAGGACAAGGATAGATGGCTAGGAAACCCAACAGAATGGGTCGCAGAGAGAAAGAAGGAAAAGGAGAGTGGCACTGGTCCCAAAATCCCTCGGTAAGTACAGAGCAGGTTTTTTTTTTCCCGTTGTCTCGTTTTCGCAATGTCTGTCTTGCTGAAAACTAACGCCCAAAATTCTTCTTTGTATCTATTCGTCTCCCTACGTACAACCTACACCAGCTCCTTCCGGTTCATAGAGATTGAGGAACACATGAGCGACTGGGCCCATCAGATCTTCAGGTCTGGTCAGACGGTCTCCGACGGTCAGATCAGAGAGAAAGCTCTTGGCTGCGCCCAGGTTCTGTCCTGGCCAGTTGGAAAATTCAAAGCATCGACCGGGTGGATCGAGAACTTTCGGGACCGACATCAGTTGCGCAAGCAACCCTCGTTCGCCAGCGCCTCGTCCGGCAGAGATCTCGTCGGCCAACGTATTCAGAGTTATTCGCCTCGTAGCATCGAAGGATCCGTCAGTCCTGCCGGATCATCTCCCCGAACAGATGCCGGAATTGGTTTCGTCCAACGGGACGAAGGCAGCAAGTCGCTAAGAAAACGAGCGAGCTCAAACTCTTCGCTCAGCCTACGAGGTGGTCTCACGGCCCTGCCGACTGTCGTCGAGGGAACACCTACGTCTGGTGCGATACATGGAATAGCTAGTTTCAGCCTCGATGGTTCCCCCTCGGCCGATTCTCCATACAACAGCTATCAATCATCACCCTCGGCTTCCCCACGACACCCGCCCATCTCACTGTTTTCTACCCTCGATGTTGCCGGGATCTCGCCTCCCTCCCAGCGGCCTTATCGGGCCAACCCTCGGCCAAATTTCCCACCAGCCGGTCGACCTGGAATGCATCACCGGACGCGGTCCCAACCGTACATTCTCCCATCTTCCCAGCTGTCCGGCACAACTGGAATGCCGGCGACGCCTTGTCCTAACCGAGGATCATCCGAAGACCCATACATTGGTCTCCTTCCGGCCGGTCAGGGCCCCCAGGTCGTCACCCCGTCACTTTCTCAGTACTCGGAGTCCATGTTTCATCCATCTCCGGCCGTACTATCGGACTGCAGCTCGCTAGGCCCTCCACTCTCGCAGTATTCGCATTCATCCACTTCATCCGTATCGTCTTTGCCTCACTCAATCTCGTTCGATAGCGCTTTGGTTGCCTCCCCAACTCCCTGGGCGTCCTTGATGGTTCACGCGGATGACCTAAAGTTGGGTCATCTGGGCGGTCAAACGTGGCACTCGGAGTATCCCTCACCGAATGACGGCCGGTTCCAAGATGGCGGAGGACAAGGCATGCTGATGAACTATCCCCCTACGAATCCGGTCATCAGAAGAGGATCCGTTGGTGGCAATGGTGAACTATCATCCTCGTCATCCTCTACAGGTGGATCACTCGCTCCGTCAACCTTACAGCCTACTATCGGCCTGGGCTTCCAGATCGTTGATCTGTCTTTGCATCAACCACCGATGAAGAATCCCGATCAACAATTTAACTGCATTCCTGTGGAGAATCGACCACCATACTCGATGTCGACTTGGCCTCAGCAACCATCTCAGCAGCACCAGCGACCACCATCTCTGCAACAGCAACAACAACTGCAACAACTGCAGCAGCAGCAGCAGCAGCAGCAGATATACCAGCAGCTTCTCCCGGCCTATCAACCGGGTCAAACCCACTCCCTGCAGTCTTCTATGCTATCGCTTTCACCACTCCCAGACAACTCCACCCCAGCAGATGGATCATCCGTAATGCAATCGACCTTTCACCCTGTTCCTGCTACAGCGGACGAAACGGTCGGTCAACCTGTCCCCATGGGACGGTCTGCTGGTTCAGCATCGTCCTTCCGGAATGAGAAACTCTTGAGTGGATCAACCTCGGCTTCGTTGGGAAATTGGAACCACGTGGACCCCAAGTTGTTGACAGATTAGACCATTCCTTTCTTTCTTTTTATTTTTTTATTTTTTATTTTTTATTTTATTTTTGTTTTTTTGGCTCTTTCTCTTCTTCATTCGCCCTGCTTTTTCTTCTTCTTCAAACAAAATACACATATTCATAGTTCTCTCTTAGCTGTTCAGTTCCCTCTTTTCCTTCCTTTCTCCTTCTCCGAGTTTTGGTCAAAAACCAGACTGTATATGTAGCGCATCCATTCATCGCCAAGACGTCGTTCGATACTTTTTGTCTCCTCTTTCACCAATCCTGACAAGAACACACCTAAACCCATCAAAGCATGTTTTCAATCTCGTTTTATTCCACTTTTCTTTGTTCCTTTCTTTTGTTGTTCAGGTTGTCTGGTCGTCTTGCTTTCTCCTCTTCATCCTTGTTTTCTTCTCGGTGCAAGGTATTTGTTTCTACTTCACAAAAAACGATATTTCGCTTGCTTTCTTTCGTCCTCATCCTTGGCCTTTCTCAATTTTCAAGGACATCTCCTAATCGCATATTTCACTCGATCGATCCTCCTCATTCTCGATACCTCCATCGTTGACCGACGTCTCCCATCCTTTTTGATAGCAAACAATTCCGAATCCAAAAACAGGAATGAATTTTCGACCATATCTTCATTCGCGTCTATGCTTCATCTTTCTGCTTTCCTCACTCCCTTCTACTATATCTCAACCTATGTTGCGCTCGGCTTTGGTAGATTTCTTGTCATTCGAGGCTTCTTCCTTTTCATCTTGTGAGGTTCCTCTCTTTGTTCTTCTTCAATCTCACTATTCTCCTCCTCACTTTCTCTCGCTTCGATAGTGCTTTTGGTATCATCAAGCCACCCGTTCATTTCTACTCTGCTTCTCTCTTCTCTTTCGCTTCTCTCTCTCTTTCATATGTCTCTATGGCTTCGGCTGGTCTTTATTTCTCCATCCAAACAAAAAGGAACCCATTTTTATAGCTCGCTCAGCGGCATGCCGTAATGCCTATTCCATTCTTGTCATTTTTCCCTCATTTTTTTGCTCCCGCTCTATGAATACCATGGGTTCTCTGAGATTGACGGCATATGCATATATCAGAATAGGTCACGAACTGTGTACAAACACTCGCACATTCACTCTGCCCCTGCCCATTCTCAAGCCGCACTTTCACTACCACCGCCTCCAAAGAAGTCTCTCAGAGAACCCTGCTTGGGATCGAACGCTCCGTTCCCAACACCGCCACGTTGTCTCTCGAGTCCTTTGAGATGACTGGTTTGGTTCTTCTCCAGGATCTCGATCTTCAGCCTCATCCTTCTCTCGTCTTTCTTCCCAGAGCTTGATCCGGGTAGGTTGTCGAGAGCGGACCCAAGGATGGGTTTCGTTGGTGCAGGAACCGCAGGGACGGATGAAGGATTTGGAGCGGTCGTCGACGAAATGATGTCAGTATCTGCAGTCGGAGAAACCGAATGTGCAAGAGAGGGCGAAGGAGAGGGAGAAGGTGAGAAGGTCGGTGTGATCAAAACCTTATGCCAACCGGTATCTGGAAAGTGCAAGCATATATTTTCAATCCTCAGCCATCACCGCTACCGTTGACGTACTCAATCGTTCATAGATGAGAGGAGCGAGGAAAGAACAAGAACGAGAACGAGGAGAGATTACGAACTGGTCATGCCTGCAGGGTTCCATGGATCGTTCTGCTGTGCGGGCCGTCTACGAAGTAATGCGCCCATGAGCTCGGAGCTGTGATGATCATGTCGTTTTCACACCAATGAAAGAAGAGAAGTAACGAAAATCAAGACGTTGTTCCTTCTATGAATTCTGTTTCTGTAAAGGCAGAAATGTAAAGGCTTTACTTGAAGATCCCATGAGCGACAGCTACAATATGGGTATCCTCTTGGTCAGGTGACTCCAGATGATGGTTGAGAAATTCATCGACAAATCTGGTTCGGCAAGCCAAGAATGAGCCGACCGAAAGATACAGCAAGATATCGGATTCACTTTAGCAGATCCAAAAGGAAGAAACACGAAGAAGAGAAGGGTAGACGAACCGGTCTGCTCTCTTCCCAACATCATCCAAACATTCTCCGTCCTCAAATGAGAACGTCCTTCCAGTAAGTCTCTGGTAATTTCCGCTCATGTTGTTCCATGATTTACCCTCAGCCTGACCAAAGTCTCTGTGTGGTAGCGTTCCAGACCGACCACAAGGACAATCAATCAGATCTTGTACTTACTACCATACTTCAATTTTAGTGATTATGAAAGGGCTTACTGTTCTTGCATTAGAGGTGAGAATACTATCGGCGGTAGGTTATTGGTAACTTCGTTCTGCTCACGAATTTGCTCGGCTGTCCATCTTGCTCGAAGCTGATTGAGTCAGGTCCAGACGGATTACCGTTCGAATGGTCAGACCAGACTCTCTTCTGTCGGCCCTTACATATTCCGGAGATTAGAGAAAGCGATAATGACGACATACAAGTGGACTGGCGTATATCTGGGAAATATGAACTCTCTTGAATGATTCACCTAGCGCCTATGTGAGAAAGGTGACTGTCAGTATAGTTGTCTCAAACATCTTTCGACTTCTCTCACCTCGAGAGATTACACATATAAGATAAAGACGAAAAAGCGTAGGATACCTTTGCTTGATTCATCCCATGATTGGAAAGTGGAGTATCTCTTGAGCCTGCCCAGACGTCCCTCTAATCGAATCCCAAAAAAACATCATATATTCCGGGTCAGATCATTCTTGCTTTCTCTTCTATGTCATGTCCAAACTTTTCAATGGAGAATATATGGATGAATCTGGATCAATTCTAACTAACAAGGTTGTCCTATTGAGTCACACAACGGACAAAAGATTCAGGCGAATATAAATCAATTAGTCTGTATGCGAGTTTCATTGGAATAGTCTTATCTATGAGGGCATCGTTGCTGGAAAGTGAATCTCACGGTAGATTCTCCATGGCGGACCTAGATTCATTGAACACAGTTCAAAAAAGATAACAAATTTCTTTAATCTTCGAGCTGGATCAAACATATCATTGCTCAGATGTACGAACGATGGTTAGATACATTATTTCAGTTCTCAGATCTTGGTGATGGTTTGTGTTTAAAACTATCTGGCTGTCCTAACCAATTGACTAATTCGGTCGCCTGACTGGTCGCGATCATCAGATAAGATAATGACAAACCCGTTTTGGACTCAATCTTGCCGTTTCGGAACGTCCTTTAGTAAACAGACAAAAACGGGGCGTGATATATAAACACTGCGGGGCCGTTCATTTCGGGTTGTACACAGAGTCTTGTTCGTAAACACCTCTCCCACCGCTTGTAAAGGTTGCCGGTGCAAGTTTACATATCATGCACATCGCCAGAGGCTAAAAGGCGGCGTTCGTTCCGGAGGGAGAGATGGAAAGAAAACGGGGCTGACAAATACATGGCTTGTAGAGAGAAGAGGGGCAAGATGGCGTGGATGGTGTAACATCAATGTCAGAGTAGAAAGAGGAGAAAGGAAGAGAAAAGAGATGGATTGAGTGGTCTAGCCAACTCGAAAGATGACGAACCGAACAGATATACGAGAACTAGAGAGACGTAGGGATGAAAGATGATAGAAATGAAAATGTATATATAAATTGAAAGAAAGATATCGGAAAGAAGGAAACGAAAGAATGTAGAATAGTTCTCAAAGTTACTGGTTATATCTCCGGAAAGCTGCAAGAAAGATCCCGGGTTTGATCTTAGTTCTCGACCTATACACAATATTTCAGAACAACAGGAACAAAACGTACTGTAGCCCAAGAATGCCAGGTCCTTTCCAGCCCCAGCCCCCCCAGTATCCGGCTGTTGATTTGGAACACCATCAAGATCCTCGGTCGGGAAGTAAGATGTATCTGTGATGGACCTCAAATGGGGGACGAAGGGAGCGTCTATGTTTCGAATAGTGTCCCAATCGACTCCGTAAAAGAATGGATGAGACTTAATCTGAGCAACATTCAGTCTTTGTTCTGGTGATGTTAGAAGGCTGGATTGGTTTCATAGAACGAAATCCAAGTAAGTAGCAATTCCAGTATATATAAACTCAGCAAGAAGAGTCAAGGCATACCGCTTGATTAAATCTTCAGCCTCTCGGGAAAGATGAACATCATCAGGGAAGTATAAGTCTAAACAAGGATAGAAGAAGTTAATAAAAGCTGTTAGATGAGAGCCAGAACAAGAGGTGAAACAAGAAGAATGGAACGACTTACGGTTTCTCCAATCAATGATTTTTCGATAAGTGTCATGTGCGTTCTCTGAACAGAACGGTGGATAGCCGACTAAACATTCGAACATGATTCCTCTACAACATGCTCAAAAGAGGTTAGCTTTGACTAAGATATGTGACGAATGAAATTAAATGATTTACGAACCCAAGAGACCACCAATCACATTCGTTCGAGTATCCTTGTTGCAAGAAGATTTCAGGAGCAATCTAGAGTGACAGAGTTTAAATCGAAAGAATAGTTATGATAAACTAAAGGAGGCTTGTTTCGGTAAGAAAGAGTTTGGATTCATGTGGACAAACATAATCAGGTGTTCCGACTGTCGAGTATGCCTGTAATTATAAGAATTCCGAAGAAGATCACATATCAGTCCTTCTGTTCTAAGCCATGAATATGCCCCATGTATTGGTGACTCTGCTTCTTGCTTCAGAAGTCGAGATGATGATGTCGCGAAAACTAAGCTACATACTAGTTTTCTTCTATTGGCCTTCCACGTTGCAATCGTGTCCTTCGAACTCATCGTCAAATGAATACTGTTCACCATAACCGAGTTCCTAGCCCCCGGCCCAGCCCCAGCCATAGCGTTTCCTCCCGGCCCCGTTCCTGCGCCCGCTGTCGCACCTGATCCCCCGTCGAGGAGTCGTTGGTAGTACGCTGAGTCGTGTTGCTTTTGAAAACCAGTGGACAGTCCGAAATCAGAGAGTTTGATGTGGCCCTGAGGATCGATTAAGATATTATCTGGTTTGATATCTCGATGGATAAATCCAAGTTTGTGGACGGCCTCAATGGCGAGAACACACTCGGCCATGTAAAACTTGGTCACGTCTTCTGAGAAGGTATCGTATTTGATCAACCTTGCCCAAAGAACCATCCAGAATATAGAAAACGCACAGAAAGTTCGATCAGACCAGACACACATACTTATGGTCGGCTAAAAGAGAGATAACTCACATCGTCATTAAATCTCCTCCCGGCAAGAACTCCATGATCAAGTACAAGAAGCTCGGGTCTTGGAATGAAAAGTAGAGCGGTACGACCCAGGGTGAGTTTGATTCTGCTAGAACATCCCGCTCCGCTCGAACATGTGCTAGCTATGGCCGGGCATAGGATCAAAACCGAGATCCAGGGCGGCATATCGAATAAATCAGATAGACTACAATATGAGCCATAATCACTCGAGAAGAAATCTGTTCTTAAGACAGGCACAAACAAAGAAGCACAAACCTGGTCTTTCTTGAACATCTCACTCTTCATCAGCGTCTTCATGGCATAGATTCGACCGGTATCAATTTTCTGGACTAGGCGAACCTACACAATCCCAGAAAGACACGCGATATAGTATGATGAGCGCATATACCTAGTTGGCCAACCACTCTCGCCTGAGGGCTTTCGAGAGTAAGATGGGTAAATCAGCGATACAAGGAGAACAAAAAGTACGCACCTCTCCGAATGCTCCCTTTCCAATGACCTTGACGGTTCGGAAATCCTGCAGACTAAGCTTAGTTCGTCTCATTCTCAGAAAACTATTATACGTATGATCACCATGGCCATCCAAAGAAACCATTCAATACTTTGTCATAAAAATATAGGTTATGTGTGTACAAGCATAGTTTCGAACAGACGACTCACTTGCTCTCCTTACGACCGTACTGAGCGATCAGCCGCTGCTTGAGATGGTCCGGCGTGAGATGGTCTTGAGTGAGTGCTCGTTCGGTCGTGATACGTCTGTATATGACGTATGCGAAATGAGTTCCAACAGATAGATTGTATTGCCGTAGGTGAGTGATGAAAAGTGTACAAGGCAACTGATCAGAGACTTATCATCCATTAAAGAGAAAAAAACAAAAGAAGTCGAAAAGAGGACGAAATCGAGAACGATCTAGCAACTGATGTCTCCACTCTCCGCCTCCTCTCTGACATTCTTCCCGAGTTGCTATACATCTAACAGATGGCCGAAAGAGTATAAAACATCTCCGAGGAACGCAAGGGAACGAAGAGAAAAAGTAGAAGAATTAAAGGCGAGAGAGAATGAGAACAAGATCAAAACGAACCTCTCTCGCCTGGCCACCGCGCCCTCCACGCCGTCCTTGTACCAAAGTTCGAGTCTCATCCTGACCTCGGTGGCTTTCTGTCTAGCGTTCTCAAACTTTTCTGGGTGTCTCTCAAAGTACACATAATCTGGCCCTTGGGCTTGATCTGAAGTCGCCGGTCCTACACCACTGGTTGACGAGGAAGATACAGGATCGACGTCCATATTATGATTAGAGTACTGTGGCTGGGATTGAGGATGGGGAGGAGAAGGACGTTGTGGTTGAGGTTGTTGTTGATACGACTGCTGCTGCTGTTGCTGTTGCTGTTGCTGCTGCTGTTGCTGTTGCTGATATGGCTGGTTGGGACGAGATTGATACGACTGATTGTTCGAGTAAGCCATGATGGGATTCCTTAGTCGCTCTTCTTTTTAAAGAGAATTGAATGGATAAGGTGGGAAGTATTCGATCTATTCAGGGCCTGACGGAACAGGAACTGTATCTTACGGGGGGAGAGATGAGAAAG
>MVAH01000020.1:0-148863 GCA_014825575.1 Phaffia australis
GTGTTGGGGTATATGTGGGCGTGTGGGTGACAGTGAAATCTGATAGACTGACTAGAACTTGTCACTAGAGAAATTATATTGAGTGAATTTTTATTTTATTTTATTTTATTATTTTTTTCTATTTTTTTTTCTACTTTTTTCTATCACCTTCTTTTTCTTCGAAAGAATCTGATCGAAAATCTCCAAATTTTCCTTACAAAATGTTGGTAACTGTGCCTGATGAGATCGTGAATGTAACCAGGCTGCTTGATTACGTACACAATGAACCGCAATAAAACTCCGGCTGCTGCGGAATAAACTCGACCGATGGTGGTCGGTCCGTGAGCTTTATGAAGTTGAGTGACGGGCTAGCCCGACTACACCTTTCCTTTGGAAAAAAGAAGAGACATACTAACATATTCTCACTGACCATGCTCAATAGACCGCTCGTCTTTCTCGTCGTCCTTCTGTGTCTATCTCTATCGTTCGTGAGTCCGTTGCGTTTGTGTTTTTCTGAGCTATTGATCCGCTCTTTTGCTAATCGGAATACTTTCTTTGACAGTTCGCTCAACCGACCGATGCAGCTTCAACGACACAGATAGAACTAACATACTGTAAATGTATCTGCTTCCAAAACTCGACCATCATCCCTCTTTATCTACCGAACGATCGAAAACATCCTTGTGCTAGTTGCACCAAAGCGTTCTGTCTTGTTTGTTCATTTAATATCTCATTCCCTTCTTTCCTTCTCTTCAGTTCAGCCGCTAAGCATATTCCAACACAAACTCCATTCGACTTGAAAATCGCTGCAGGATCAGAAACTTGCGATCTGCAAAGATGCCTCTTTAGGCCATATAAATCTTGATGTCACTTCCGGTACAGAAGGTGATGTTGAAGCCAGATGTTTCAGTTCGTATCTCATGCGCTTCTCTTCTCTTTTACTCTCATCCTCAAACTTTGGATGCGAGCAGATGCTGACCAGATCTCTTTGCTCTTCGCTTCCCAAAATCCTCCGTCCTTATCTTAGAGAGGGGCTCGCCAAGAGATCAAGCTATTCTTACCATATTCCTGATCATCATGTTCGGTCTCATCATCGTCGCTCTGGCAAGACCCAGGTTGGAACGGTTAGGTTGGAGTTTCGGTAGAGGACTACACAGCTGGAAGGTCTGGTTCTCATTCTTTCCCATTCATGTGTCTCTGTCCATGCTCCTTGTGAAGAAAAATAAACTAACTGTCGGTGTTCCTCTGTGAACAATCTTGACCTGGATTATCAAAACAGGATGTCATCCCAAGCAGGTCCGCTATTCAACCGGAAACCAGACAGCAATACGCGCCTGTATCTGTCGGATCGTGATGTTCTCTTGCTTTCGTCTCTTTCTGTCTCTCCTCCTCTTTGTTGTCTCTTCATGTCTCTTTTTCCTGAATTTCTTTCCACGTGCACCACTGTCCATTGCTCGTTCTCATTGGGATACTTTCCTCGTGCAGCAACAGTTGACCAGGCAATTAGGTCATAAAAGTGTCAGAGAAACTCGAACAGACAATCTGTCACGAGAGCAGATCAAGCACAGAGAATTGGATGAAATATAAATCAAGAAAAACACATAAGACAACGCGCACGGCCATACGAAATGGTACCAAACCCAAAACATATCCCGACACTTTCGATCAACCGCTACCGTAGATCGATAGGTCCTTCATCTCGGCCAACACGGTCTCCACCTGAGAGTCTAGCGTTCCGTTTGCGTACTCATCCCTAACGTTGTCCGCAAAGTATCTAAACGGTTTGCAGAGAAGAAACAAACAACAGCATCATCAGCGTTTCTTTCTACCTTTTTTTGAACCCATGTTCTCCATCCTTTTCCCTCTCGCCTCTTCTCCTCCCCAATTAGACAGAGCAAACTGACCGTTGAACGCCACTCATCTTCTCGTAACCCTCTTCTGCAAACTTCAACTGACACCGAATCATCGACTCGAAACTCGGGTCCAGGAAAGGCACTCGAAGCTCCACCATCTGAGGTAATCCCTCGAGCAGCGTCGAATTCATCACTTCGTAAACCGCCTCGGCCTCGTCATTTTCTTGTTGGGCCTAAGAAAGAATCACAGTGAGAGAGGATTAAAATGTTAACCGAAGAGCCCTCTTTCGAAAGTTCGAGCACAAAATCTCGATCGGACAAGACACATACACGTGGGAGCTTGGTGACATCGTCATTTCCTTTCTCTGCCAATTTGCGCATCCGTGTGCGAGCGGCGTCATAGTCCAAAAGCTAGGAGGAGGAGGAGGAGGAGGAAAAGACCTAATGAGTGATGTGTATGAAGGAATATTTGAACTAAATCTTCAGACGTACTTTCTTGTTTCTCTTTTCGATAGCAGCGTTGACCATCTGGAAATATGAACAGAATCTGCCAATAGGTTCGAGCACGGTATGTCGATATGGTTGATCCTAGGTAAAGGTGAGACCCAAAACGAATTTCAATTTGACACAATCTAATCAGCTTCGAACGTTTCTTTGCTTAAGCAGAAGATCAGATACAACAGAAAGGACTAACAAGATCTCTGCCGACACCGGTATCAAGTTCGTCGACCGCTCGTTTGTATGCGTGCCCAGCCATCGCTCCATCCGAAGTGAGTTCTGCAGCAGAATAGAACAATTCGATCGTCTCGGCCAGTCTAGCCTCAGAAGAGGTCATTGCTAGCAGTTCGTGGGCATGAAACGTGAATCTCGGTCATCCAACTGATCAACGGAATGCTATGTCTGGTGTGGGAAGATACGAACCTCGCATAGCATCTAGGTAAGCCTTGGCGTCCTTGTGTAAAGAGTTGAGTTCCTTTTCCAGCCTGATGGAGTCACCAACCAAAGCCACCGATATCTGGATCAGTCTCGTCTAGATAGAGAGACTGAATTCAAGAAAGACTCACACTCGGTATTTTGCGACTTCGCTATCAAACTCATTATCAACAGTTCGGTCGACCTGCCCCGTCTTTTGCATCAACGTCGTTCCAGCTCGGTTACTGAGAATACCCCGTTCGGTTTCAAAGTCGTGGTTAGCATTAGCTTGAAGAAATGCTTAGGATGTGACGAGAAGAAGGATGACTGAGAACCCACAAGCTCTTCTTCAATCTATTGGGTTCCAAGATACGTGGATGGATAATCAATCAAAAAAGATCAGGAGAATATCGACAACCACGCCCAGACTGAAGTTCAACTTACCCGTTCCTAAACGGACAAAGCCATCGACACCGTACGTCAGCAAACGCTATCACAGAACACAGAAACAACAGAAGCCTATAGGATTTAGAATCAATCTTACCAACTCATCTTTGATATGTATCTTCAAATAGCAGGCAAAACCTCAAAAGCCAATGGATTATAGAAGAGAGCGATAGAGGTTGAGAAAGCGTAGATAATCCCAGAAGAAGTTGGACGACGAGCGAGTGAGATCCTGGTGAGATGCGTGGTCTTACTGCGGGATCACTAAGATACCATAGATACACTTAAATAATAATCAAATATAATAAACGAATCAATCCCAATGACGCTTGCTGTTATACATCGTGGCCGCTAGAGAGCGATCGATGAAATGTATAAAGCTAGCTCCGTTTGAAGGAAGGCGCAAGTTGATTACAATTCTTCTTCTCGTCTTCAGTTGAATCTATCGACGTTCCACATCTCATACACAATCCGATTTACACCCATCCATCCATATCATGTCTCTCCGAATGTTCTCACGATCACTCTTCGCTCCTCTTGGGCGTGTGACTGCGATCGAGGCGGTCGCCTCCCGATCATACGCCTCAAAGCCTCCTGCGAAGCAAAACGTATCTGCGTCTACAGCCGACCGAGCTGATAGCAACCAGGCAGGACCATACCAGCCAGCTGACTACACTGTTCGTATCTTTTGCTTCCATCAGAAAGAACGTGGAACGTCTGTGTCGAAATTGATCGGACTGATGCTGACGTACTGGCGGTGATGATGATGATCGCAATGATGATACAGACGGAGGTTGCACCCGAAGGACTCGGCGCCCTTCCTGGACAAGGAGGCAAACAAGGACAGATGACGAACGAGTCTGGCAGTGCCAATGTTGACTCACAGGCCAGGAGCAGCAACAAGAACAAAGAGACGTTAGTTGAGCTTCCTTCAATTTCGTTGTATCTGATATGCTCGAGTGTGGAGCCCAACATACTCAACCATGTGATTCACCTCTCTAATACCACGACCTTACAGTGTTGAAGGCCCCCTTGCTACCGCTGGGAAGAAGGATCAGGAATGATAATTTTCTCAATTCTTTGTTGAATCATTTAGTCGCATGTAGTATTTTCTTCTACCAGGTTGTAATCTGTCCTTCTGTTCCCGCTTGCCTGCTCCGGAGCGTTATTGTCTGTACGCTTAACGCGGTTGTACGAATCTATCATGCCTATCTTTCTTTCTTCTCTTCAAAAAGAAACATCCCACGTTAACTTGCACATCCCGTCGACAGTAACTCTCTTCTTCTTCTTCTTCTTCTTCTTCTTCTTCTCTTCTCTTCTTTCTCTATAACTCTGACTTTAAGCTAGATTCCTGTTTGACTCTCAGGTGTCTGTCCTGGGCAAAGTACTCGTTCATGTGGGCGTCCATCGCGTCGAGCCGTTCAGGAAGTGTAGGGTGGTTATGGTGGTATGCAGAGTACCTACGATCGATTGAAATATAGATCCAGCCAAAGAAAACAACCACGCAGACTTTAGTGAGAATCGGTTGGGAAGAAAAAACGCTATCCGAGAGACTTACAGCCAATCGTTGTTCAGCGTGGCAGAGTTCGTCACATGAAGTTTCTTCAATGCAGTCTTCAGCTGTTCGCCCATCTCCTCCCCTCCGATATGACAGGCAAACTTGTCGGCGTCGTACTCGAATTTTCTAGTGACAATGTTGACTACCAACTGGAAAACTTGATCCAATGGAGACATGATCAACTGGGAAAGCAAGAACGACACGACCACAGGTGGGCTCGATAGGGTAGATCCAGGGAAGTTGAATGATCGGAGGAGATGCGGATTGTAGAGGAACAGATGCAGCAGAGAGAGAGTGAGCAGTAGATGAAACTGGGTCATCACCAAAAGTTTCGATGGATGAGCCATCGCCCAGTGACCAAGCTCATGGGCTAAGACAGCTTCGACCTCTTCGGCGGAACTCTTCTGGATTAAAGTGTCGTAGATCACGATCTGCTTTGACCATGGGAGACCAAAGAAGTATGCATTTGAGTGGCTACTTCTTTTGCTTCCATCAATCTCATACAGATGAGTAAGCGGAAACTTGAGCTTGTGAGCGAGCGCTTCAACCTTCTCTCGGATCGGACCTTCAGGAAGGGGAGTAAACTTGTTGAACAACGGCTGGATAAAAGTTGGGAAGATAGTTGCTAAGAATAGCTGAACAACAATCCTAATTGTTTTGATAGAGTGCCAAAGGATTTTGAGTGAGGTTGGCGCGACCACGGTTCACATACACACTAAGGAAAGGTACAACAATCACGTACAAGAAGATCATGAGCCACTTGACAAACCCATCTCCTGCCCAATCGACAATCTTAAGAAATCCAGCCAAGAGAGGTAATCCGATGGCAGCGGTCAAGAGTTGCGATTTGATCAAATCGGTGAAGAACAGAGTGTATGTAGACTTGTTGAAACCGTGACGCTGCTCGATTACAAAAGTGGAATACAGACTGAGTGGGATCGATGGGAGCGTCATCGCCGCCGTCAGAAGAGCCGGATAAAGAAGCGAATTAATGATCTAATTCAGGATATACAGAAATACTCAGTACGGCTATCATGACCTTCCACCTAAACAGATAAGAAAAAGATTCCTGAATGAAGAGAAGAGAGTAACGAACGCTAAACTCTCTCTGAGAACCAACGATAGACGTCGAGAGCTCCCAGAACTTTGCAAACCCATCAAAGTAGACCAGCGCAGCTCCAGTCGCTTGGCTCCAAGCGAGATTAAACAGCGAAAGCCGTGCCTTGTCTCGGCCATAATCCTGAGATTTCTTGATCTCTTCTGGCGTAAGATCAGCAGCATGGGGAGGGGGAGGTTTCGAATAGAGAGGAAGTTGTCGAAGTCTTTTCATACCAAAAGAATCAACAACCAAAGCGATCAATAGACCAGAAGTATATGCATATGTCAGCCTTCAGCTTCCACATCCATCGACTGCTTAAATCGAGTAAAGCCACTTCCATCAAGAACAAACTAGGAGACGTACACCAAATAAGTTTCAAAAGCCCACATAGCAAAGCTGAACCATAGAACGAATCCTTTGTAATCGGTGGACGGATTTGAGGCAAACTCCCGGAGCTTAGCCGGCACAGTGGTTTTCAAGAATTCAACTAAAGGTGACATGACTGTCTTTCAACTATGAAGGAGAAAGAAAGAGAAGAAGAACGACGACGGTTGAGGGTTCAACTTTCAATCCTTTAAGCAGGAGATGATGGAGAGAAAGACTAGGAGGTTAGATCCGCTGCCTAGTGTCGTTAACCCTAACAACAACCGCCACGTCATCTGAATCATATTGTACATTCTCTATTCTATACTCTAAAAGAAATACATGGATCTGCATACGGTACAATACGTTCACTCATTGCCTTCTTGGACCATCCACCAATGCGCTTCTGTGAGGTTGAATCATCAAGATAGCGACTTTTTGTCAGTGGGTGCTCGTGAAGATAGGAAAGATAACATAGTGAAATAGGGAAACATACAGCAAGTTGGGTGTTCCGAATAGTCCTCTTCCTGAGCTTGACATCTCCATCGGCCAGACGTCCTGACCAAAGTAGTAGATATGGCCAACCAGGAGTCCGAGCTGAGAGCAATGATTTCCAGGATAAGAGAGAACAGCTACATATCAGTATGGATTTTGAGGAGTAAAAAAGATCATGAAAGCTGTTCGACGGGGTCTTACTCCATCAGCGATCACAACAACGCTATCTCCACCATATAAGATCCACGAGATGCCAACAAGGCAAAGAGGTACATATGGTGCCGGAACACTACACATACGAACAAGCGTTAATCGAAATGAAGCCTTCAAGACATCTACAGGTACATCAATAAATCTGATCGAGAGACTTACGTGATGACTCCCATCATACTCATCCTAACATTCGGGTTCCGTTTGGCCCAAATATATACCAGCGCGAAGGCTGCCCATAAGAGAAGGAACGTCAACAACAACACAACATGTACTTCACCGGTCACCTTACGTACCTAGGGAGCCAGACAAGATTGGCATAGTGAACAGAGGAGAGATGAGCTATAGAGAGAGAGAGGTGTTATCAAGATATGCATGCCCGTAGATCCTAAATATCGACAAACATAAGAGTGAATATACTTACGAGTAGCATTGAACTACACACAATCAATAGCCAGAGATAATCTGCTTTCCGGTTCGCAAATGAATTCTCCTCCAATAGACGAGAGTAACGCATTCTATAAGGGGATGCGAGAAAGAGGTCAGCGATAGCTTCCCAATCATGGGATGAGTTGCACTGAGATCCACATACATGAAAAAGAGGCGCATTATAAAGCTAGTTGTAGCAGAAGAAAGCAGTTTCAGAGAGTGTCTGTTATGTCGAGGAAAGAAGATATATGCAATTTGCTCACTTGATTGATAATGGGCCAAAGTATATGAAAGTGCTCATCAGTCTCCACAACTGTTCACAAGAAGAAGAAGCATTCTGTCAATCTTAAGTTTCCTCAAAACATTATCAGAGTCAGGAAAGAAGACCAGACGCACCTGGAGGTGTCCGAACGTTGCTTTCCAAGAGAAGTATAAATGAAAAGGCGAAACCATTTGACATTGCTGGCAGCCGGTGTATAACAATGAAGTTCAGCTTAGACTAAAGCCTTGCACTTGGATTTGATGCATATTGACTAACCACTCCAACACTAATCGCCACAGAGGCTATGATCCATGCTCTAAAACGAAACAAGTTGTTGAATGTTAAAAAGGTTGGTGGCATAGAGAAAACATATGTGTGTATCTCAAACCAACCTGGTTATAGGAGGGATTTCCATCACCCTGAGACGGTCGATTAGCGCGAAACAGTAGATCGACTATTGACGGATAGAAAGATGAATCTTACCATTGCTCAATGTTGGCCATGACTGACTACAGCTGCAGAACGAGAGGTTAGAAGAGCTCGTGAGAGAGTGAAAGAACCGGAAGAGTAGTAGAGAGAGCACCAATGTCGTGGTTATACAGCAAGAAAGTAAGCGGCTACGAATCTAACTACAGTTACCGACCGCCATCTTTCCATCGCCATCATCGCTACAGCCATCAACCACTTCAACCCCATTCTTCTGTATCGCATCATTTGCATCAGCAACTATGTATGAAGAAGACATTCCTCAACTTTCAATTGAGGAGCGAGTCGCCCTGGTCTCCAATCTTATCCAACAAGCTCCTCCAGGCGAGATTAATGATGTCGTCAATGGTCCGTCCTCGTTCGCATCTTCTCTCATTTGAATTCTGATCCGGCCATCACCGGGTCAGATAACAAGAGCTGGTGTTCATTATCATGTTATTGTTGTTGTTATGTGGATATTGTTCTGCTACCGTGATGTTCTGAACTGAACAGATGCTCGACTTCTGCTTCAAGACGATACGGCTTTCGACCAAGCTGTCGAACCGGCCGTCAAAAGCTACAACCATGATCAGTTCGTAGTGATTGATGTACCAGGTTTACAATACAAGGTCAGCCTTCCCTTTTTCAGGTTCTTCGGCTCTAGTTCATCATTACTCTGGACGACAACTCTTCTTGAGACTTATCGATATAGAATGCTCACTGGTTTCGTTTCGTGCTCTCTCTTACCTGTAGACCTTGATCGCTCCGGCGGCGCTTGTACCTGGCGAGCCATCGCGATACTACGAACCTAGAAGTGGGCAGAGCTTTGAATTCAATCACATCTCTCTGGTGAGCACTTGAGCTTCTTTCTCCTCATTGAGTGTGTATTTAGATGAAGACACTTAAATCTGCCTCCTGAATCGCATGCATCAAGACCGCATCAGCTCTACAACCTCTGGATCTGCCCAAAGATACGACTTCTCTGATGTAATATTTTCTGTTCAACTATCGCTACTGAGATTGTCACGAGTAACTTACGGGCGAACTTTCTACTGTCCTAATCAGCTCTTCATTCGAGAAGCCTCTTCAAGCCTATATCTCTAATCACTACAGTAACGGAGCAGGCTGCATCTTTCCTTCGCTCGTGTTGAAGGAATCAGTCCCAGACTCAACCTTAACCCCGGTCCCGGTTCCGGCTTCAGCAATCTCTGCGCCTGAATCCACATCAATTTCCGAATCTGCACCAGAAACCCATGTTCCTTCGTCTTCGCAAGAAGCTTCCGACAAAGTGGAGCATATCTTGGATGGACAGGATGATGAGGCAGAGGTCACTGAAGAGACTAAGCCAGGATTGGTGGAGACTTTGAAGAATACAGTCGTTAGTGGCGTGGAGAGTGTCCTGAAGATGGACGGAGACGAAGAAAATGCACCGGGGGCCGCTGATCACCAGGAGATAGAAATAAGCGAGGAAGGTGACGTGGAAAAGGCAGAGGAGAAGTTAGAAGAGAAGACAGAAGTGAAGGAAGAGCAACAGGTGACTGTAGAGGATGAAGAGAAGACAAATAGCGCTGACGTGGCTGATGAGGAATCTACTGTTTCAACAACTGTTCCCGAAGAAAAAGAAATATCAATTGCTCCAATTGAGGCCCACTCCGTAGGTGTCAAAGAAGGCAAGTTTACCATTGTCACGTCCGGTCACCGATATTCTCCCACAAACTTCTGGTATGTAGAATTTCTGAGTTGTCGGCATGGAATATACATGTTCTCACTCTCAACCAATTTTGTTTGTATCTTATTTTTCGCTTATGATGTGGTCGTTTCTCCTTTTGATGTCTAGGACTGGGCGTTGGCGCTCGTCTTATGATGTTGATTTGACCAAAGACTCATTTACTGGTCGAATTCAAGCGGTTGTTCATTATTATGAGCAGGGAAATGTGCGGATTTTTACTTCATATCAACGACCGCACTTCTAAACTGACGATGTGACTTTCAAAACCTCAGGTTCAATTGCGAACAGTCCAGACACCCACCATCGCGCTTCCGCCGGCCGGGCCATCGCAAGCCGCGGCCATTATCTCTGAGATCAGCAAGGTCGAACGTCTCTCCCAGGAAGGAGCTAATCAGCGCCTAGAAGAGCTAGGAGATAACACCTTCAAATCGTTCGTGCCAGTCTCTTCTGTCCAACTTGATCTACTTCTTACTGCACACCGCTTTCTCCCTTTCGACTGTTCTGACATGAAATCTTTCCGACTCGTGTGATATGACATTGGACTAGGTTGCGGCGAGCTCTTCCCGTCACTCGTCAAAAACTCGATTGGGACAAAGTTAGCGGATACAAGCTGGGAGGAGCCATTGGGGGTAAAGGGAGGAGCGAGGCAGAGGCAGAGCTTTAGGATATATTCTTCCGCCTGCTTTGGAATAGTTCCCATACTGCTTCTCGTCCACCTCGAGATATAACGATCGTTCTATGAATGTATTAGTTGTATAACGCTCCTTCTGGGCTAGCAATAAAATGGACTTGGAGCAAACATGCTTTCGATAGAGCGGAAGAGGGTGAGAGAGGAATCAGCAAAATGAAATGAGACTTTAAAAAAAAAAACATAAAAATGGGAAGAACGCCGTTCGTTCGTTTCTCAACTTCCTTCTTTTTTTGATCTCTTGGTCTTACCAACTTCCATCTCATCTCATGTACACCATGCTACTCAGATCAAAATACCTTTTGTCTTCAGAGAATACACTCAGACCATATCGTCTGATCACACCTGGAGTTATATCTCCAACAAAGACCTTCTTTCCCTCACAAAATCGCTCTTTTGGCCAAACACAGACTCGTCTGAAACCCAGCCCGAGCCGCATCTCCAATGCAGAGCCCAGCCCGCGAACTCAACCCCGGTACCCTCTGTACCAACCGACTGGACCATCTACCAAGCTTCCAGCCAATTTTGGATCCAACCAGATGGTCTCACTCCCGGACTCTACCCTTACCATTCTTTCATCAATTGTCGGGTCTTTCAGGGCACCTATCCGGTATGCATTCGCTTATGGCTCCGGAATATTTACCCAATCAAATGGTAGCTCTATAATGGCCAGCATGGATAGTGAGATCCAGGTCGAGGGTACCACAGGAGAAGCCAAAGCTTCAGGAAAAAAGCCAATGCTAGACTTTGTGTTTGCAACGACCCATCCAGATCACTTCCATAGTATTAACATGCAGCAAAACCCGAGTCATTACCCGGCTTACATGAGACTTCTGGGGTCTAATGCCGTCACATGGCTTCAAGAGAAGGGCGGCGCTGGTGTATGGTACAATGCGTATGCTGAAGTTGAAGGGGTTGTGAGTCTTGCTTGTCTTTCAACTCCTTCGATGCTTCGTGAATAGCATTTTGTCACTGCTTTAACAGTGATGAGTGATACCTGAAATAAGAGCTAGCATTCTAACGATCGCTTGTACTTTCAAATGAGGGGAATTATCTCTTAGACCATAAAATATGGAGTTATCAGCGTCGACAAGCTGTGTGAAGACCTGATCAACTGGGATACGTTGTACTGTTCCGGTCGAATGCACAAGCCCGTCAGTATTCATTTCTATTCTTTCTGTCTCTCATCATCGCCGGGTAGTCAAGACTCAACCTACTTCCCGTTTGGCATCCGTTTTATTATTAATAGATTCGTATCATCCGGAACGACCCGAGAGTCAAGCTAGCTCACCAGGTCAATTTATGTTCGGCCTTACGTGTTGCGCTGCTCACTCTTCCTGAGAAGTTTGAGAAGCGAGAACTGTTCGAGAGGATCGCCGGACTCAGTTACGGAGGTGGGTTCTTCTTAGATGTTCCAAGTTAGAGGTTAGATATAGCTAGCTAAAACTTCTTCCCTTTCATCTCGTTGTCAATCGATTCGCCCATGCGTGTGTTCATCAGGTGATCCTAGAATGATGATTCCTGGCGCGGAGAACCCTCGGAAGGTGACCAACATCGTGGAGGCACAGATGGACCGGTTCCAAGGAATCTATGGGCGTCTACTGGGTGAGCTCGGATCCCTCGCTGTATCCGGATCTTCTGGAGATATTCTCCAGGTGAGTCTCAAGGGCATTTACTTTTTGTATCGAACGTCAAGATTGTCGACTGGATTTGACCGAAGGTTGACTGGAATATGGTTGGTACATCGTTTTATGCTTTAAAAAATACAGCAAGATATCTCCCCAGAGCACCGGGCTTCCTTAGCCCGAAAACTGCCAAAAGTACTCAAGCAGGCCATCCGAACCAAGTATGCCAGTCAGTCTAGAGATTCCTCGAGCGCGGAAGAGGAGAAGCAACTCTGGCTCAAGATTGGAGGAGATGAGTCGTTGGCTACCGAATTGCTCCGACGTACGTTTGGCATTGCGTCTCTCTTTGTTCTCTGCCATCTTTTCTGATCGACCAAATTCGATAAACAGAAACATCCCAGATCACTCGATACCCAGCACTCTTACAGTCGATCAAAGGTATCATCACCGCTGGACCGATGAAGAGCTTGGCGTATAGTCTGGCCAAGATCGGCAAATATACTGCTGGCAAGAAACAACTGGACGGCTCGGCAGGCTTATCTTCGTCCTCATCACCAGCGCCGTCGTCACTCTCGGCGAAGGATGAAAAGAGATCGTGAGAGAAGGCAGATCGAGTCAAACTGGGTTGCAGACAATAGATATGTGACAGGCACATTTTATCCATACCCTTGTGTTTTTAGAAATATATATAAATGACCATCGATTAAGTATACAGAAGATAGTGAAAGGAGAACACTAAGTCTCTCTTCACTCGGTATATAGGTAAACAAAGATTAAGGAGAAAGCGAGATAGGATAAGCCAGATCCTGAACGAATGATAAGAAAGGAGCACGATATCTGAGTATTGAAAGGAAAAGATGGTGATACAGGGGCAGGTTTGAAGCACCTCACAGAGGCATCTTCGAAGAGGGGCAGGGGCAGGGGCAGCGAGAGAATAGATAGATGGTTTCGTCTATTCGTCGGTGTCGAACGACCAAGAGAACGTTCCGGACGTTCCGAGAACGCGACCGATACCAAGGTCACCAGTGAGGTACTTGAATACAGCTGATGTGACATCGATCTGTTGTTTCATGACGTATAACAAGATGGATGAAGTAGAAGAAAAATGAGCGAGCGAGCGAACGAGCAAGTGGTTGATCAAAGTTAGTTACTGAGGAAAGGTGACAGACGAACATCATCTACAGCGCATCCTTCACATCGATCAACGATGAGGACCTTCGCAGATTTTCCATTATACGTCAAAGTGGCGGTCAGCGGAATGTCTGTTTGGATACGTTGGTCAGATTAAATGTCAGATAAACGGCATCCATTGTCTGAAGAGACCCGCAAGAGACAAGTAGAGGATGAGCAGATAGAGGAAGACTCACGACACATCGAACCAGACACACAGTTCAGTAGACCGTCTCCGCCAATCATCGTGCTGCCATAGGTGGAAGCAACCATGACATTGGATGATAGGTCAAGTCTTCCAGGAGAGAATGGGCCACAAATCGGGTTTCGGTTAGTGTTCGATGGGGCTCCAGGCCTGTTGACGTTGAGATTGAGAAAGTAGGAAAAGAGGGCGGTCAATTGCAGAGTTCTGAGACATAGAAACGATGCGCAAGAACAACGAACCAAGAATCATAGAGGAGGTAGGATACCGCAGCAGTGAACGTAGTATCGTCGTAGACGGATCCACAGGATGTCTGACCTTGTACACTAATAGACACAGCAGGTACGACGACGGTTGGCTGCAATGCATAAATCATACAGGTTCGACATATGATAGACGTACTAGTACGTGAGATCTCCAGCTGTTCGCTTCTTTGTAAATAGAGTGTTTCCAGAGTTGTTTAGCGCGTACGAGAGTGATTGCGCGTATGGATCTGTGAAATGAATGGGAGATCAAGACGAGGGTGAATACATATGCCACAGACATAAGTGTGTCAGTACACGTGCATATAAAAGAAATAATAGAAGAAAAACGTCAAAACGGATAGAGAAGAGAGAGAGAGAGAGAGAGAGAGAGAGAGAGAGAGAGAGAGAGACAGGGAGAGAGGGGTACGAACCAGCCTTGGATGTCACGGTAGCTGAAGGGCTGCTTCCAGACTGAGTGACAGTGGGCCATACAGCTATAACAGACGCGACGTCAGTCGCGACGTAAACCGAGCTCGTAGTCTTTGTTACGCTCGAAGCGGAAGTGGATTTGAGAGCGGAAGATGAAGACGACGTAGTAGACGCTCGATTAGAGCTGGAACTCGAAGTAGATGTTGAGGTTGTAGTGACAGAGGAAGAACTATATTTTGTAGAAGAAGTCGAAACGCGTGCAGACGAGGAGGACGAAGTAGTAGTAGTAGTGACAGACGAGGACTTAGCGGAGGATGCAGAGCTCGAGAACGAGGATGATGACGAAGTGGAAGAAGAAGATTTAGGGGACGAAGAAGAAGAAGGACTAGATGTTGAAGGTGTGGATGTAGACGTAGATGTAGACTGGGAGACTGAAGAGGAAGAAGATACATATGTAGTCTTAGTGGACGACGAAGAAGAGGCCTGGCAGGTAGCCCGTTTGCGAACCCTTCGGGACTTTCCTACAGGATTAAGGCTGTCTCTATCAGGAGAAACATGAGCGTCCCGCGCTCGAACATTGCTGCTCAAGTCTCGAAGATGAGCGCCCTGGTGTGGTCGGCCGGTTCTTGGATGAAGAGAGAATGCAGAGACTAAAGTAATAAGCGTGAGTAGGCCGAGAACCAAGGAAAGAGGGGAGCGCATCTTGAGGAACGGGGAGAATAAACGAAGAAGAGCGATGGTAAAAGAAGCAAGAGAGACAGGCAAAGTCCGAAGGAGTGCAAGGTAGATATAGGAACTGAAAAAGAGACAAACCAACCAAGAAGAGAACGAAATGAGAACAAGAAGAAGGATGGAAAAGAAGCAACCAAAAGAGGCAGGTAAAACCAAAAAAAAAAAGTAGATGTTTGAGACAAACCTAGAGCCTGACGTCAGACTGACATTCTAACCGGGCCGAAACAACGCCGGATCTAGCCGACCGGGATTACGCCGTGGTTACGCAGTGAACTACGGCGAGTTGTGTTTTCATCAAGCGATCCTCAGCCGGATCTCACTGTACAAGCACACCCACCGCAACTAATCATCTAGAATGTCAAGCAAAGTAGCCTTCTCGGTAAGAGGATCAGCTCTATCTTTAATCATGGTATCGTTTCATGTCTTGTTCACGGTTCATACTTTTCGTTGAATTGGTTTCCCTTATTTGAAAGACTCCCTATGCCGGTCAGGCGCCTTCTTTCTTCAGTTCGGCTATCGCCGCATCTGGCCTGGTGTTCGTCTCCGGCAGCTGTGGGGTCGAACAAGGAGTGTTCGTCAAAGGTGATGTGAAGGCTAGGGCAACCGTTGCGTTGAGGAGAATACAGAGTTTACTTCAGGCAAGAGGCTTAGGAATGGAAGATGGTTCGTACTCTGTGTATCATCTTTATAACCACCCGTCAAGTTTTGATCTCACCCTTACATCTCTCCTCTCATCTCGCCGACACACCGATGGATAATCAGTGGTCTCGTCGACTGTCTACCTATCAAACTATGCTCAAGATTATGATTCTCTGAATGAAGCAGTGAGCAACAGGCTTTAGTCACACTTCTTCTTCGCCTTTCTCTGAGCTTACTGATCATGTTGTGTTGTCAGTACCTTCAAGCGTTTCCCCAAGACATCAAACCTACCAGGACCTGCGTAGGAGTTTCTGCTCTTCCCAATAGAACAGATGTTGAGATCACCTGGTATGAACTATAGTACCTCTCAACTAGCACTTGAACCCTTAAATTTTTGCTAAGGACCTGTCTTCTCGTTCCGTTAAATAGCATCGCTGTTGAGAAATCTCATGGGGCAATTCAAAAGATAACTGTGCGCTTATCTACTCTACTTATCGCTGTACCACAGCTCATCTGGCGACTGTGTAGACTAATTCGGCTTACAACTCATAACCTTTTCTCGAACTCCTGGTGTCTTACGAAAAAAAAAAAGAGCCCCAAACTTTCGGACGCGCTTCCTTTCCTATCTCCGGCTTTGAGCATTCGAGATCTCGTGTTTGTCTCTGGTCAATGCACCGAGGATGGAGGATCTTCCGCTCAGACTGTGGGCGATCGAACGAGGTCAGCCTTAGAAAACGTCAAATTGTTGCTAGAGCAAGCCGATCTGGGATTAGAGGATGTGATATCCTCAACAGTGTATTTGACGAAATACAAAGAAGACTTTGTATGTATGATCTCTATCATCTATCGATAGGATCTCTTACCATCCGTCTGATACGTGACTTGCCCTCACTTGTACTAATTTCGAAATCACGATAGAGCACGATGAACGAAGCATACATCCAAGCGTTCACAACTGGATCTTCCTTCCCAACTCGGACTTGCATCGGACTTGAACGGCTTCCTAGCGGAACAGACGTCGAGATCACCTGGTACGTGATTATGTAACTAAAAAGACCTTGCATCAAAATGGCCAAGCTCGGATGAGGACAAAGGCTTATGCAAATCTTTGATGAAACGAATGTGTAGCATCGCGGTCAAGCGACCTAACGGTTCAGAACAGCGCGTTAGAATTCCTGTTAACGTACATATATGTCATTCGTTATCAGAAGAGGACGAGTAGACAGACCTCGACAACTTTGTTTTACGCTCATGTTCATGTTGATATGAAAATTGTAGATTCCTTCGCTAGGAGCAGTCCCTCCGTTCCTCTCATCCAACATCCTTACTCCTAAAGCAAGATTATACTACCTATCAGGAACAACCGGTCTGGGTACCGATGGCACGGTATCTGATCGAAGTACGTCATTCTCATCTTATTCACATCTCAAGCTCGAGCGATGTATAACTAATCTTGTTCAATACAACAATAGCCAGAGCTGCTTTGGAAAACATCAAAGCTAGACTCGTCGAAGTAGGACTCGATCTCTCTGATGGTGAGCTTCACATTCCTTCACTTGCCGCGTCGAGAGATTCGTACAGGGGGGTTTCTTCTTCTTTTCGTTTGATCGAACGCGCTGACGCGATAGAATAAAATCAATTCCATCAGTGGTGTCATCTACAATATACCTGAGTAACTACGTGGAAGATTTTGATTCTATGAACAAAGCTGTCAGTTTCATATTCCTTTATGCATTGTCTCCTTGTATAGCTGAGAAGAAGAGGACGAAATGTTTCCCACCAACTGAAAGATATATCTGTGGTTACCTTTCCCTGCCGATCTTGTTCGATTTTAATATAGTACACCCCGTTCTTCCCGACAAACCCGCCTTCTAGAACTTGCATCGGTGTAAGTACTAATCCTCAATCCGTTCTTCTCTTCCCTTTTATCGGACAGTCTAGTTCTGACGAGAAGCTGCGCGTAATTCTCCAGATCAAAGATCTGCCACAGGGAACAGATGTAGAGATAACATGTGTAGCCGCTCTCCGAGAACCTCATGTTCGTCCAAAAGTCTTTCCCGGTCCCTTCTTTGCTTTCTGGGATGGGGGCTTCTTCAATCATCTGTCTTATTCTTCGACAGTGGCTAACCTCCAGCTGTTAAAATCTCATCTTTGTTAAGATAGATGGCAAAAGCAATCCAGTCGGCCAAGTTGTAAGCTGAGCAGCGAGTGGAAGAGTGAAAGGTTTTTTTTTTCGGTTGTGTGTTCTGCTATCGATATATTTTGTATTCGGATGTCACATTACACCTGCATAGAGGAAAAAATGAGACACAAGGAACGAACGGAGACAAGCGCAACGATGAAGGTCATCTCTCATCCGACACTCCCCATCTGCCAACTTTTTCTACAGCTTCCCTCCCACCTTGTTTAATCTCTTCATCCCCCAACAATCCACCAACCATTTCCCAAGGATCTTTTCCTCCACCCCACATTAATAGTTCTCTCTTCAACTTCTCCCCGCCTTCTCTCAAACCGCCGATCCCCTTTTCACCTTGAGCAAAGACCTGATCCCATACTCTACCTGCGATAGCTCTGTCAAAAAGATAGGCGTAATACGATGATCCGTACCCATGCAGATGGCCGAACTGACTTTGTGGCGCTGTCCCAGGGACGGAAGGTATCAAGTCGACCTTCCGAGTGACATCGTGATAGATGCTTGTCGAATCAACTGAAGAACTGTTCGAAGAAGGGGAGATTGAGTGAAGTCGTTGATCGAGAAGAGACATATGAATCTGAGTAGCAGTCTCAAGGGAGGGGAATTGAATACGTTGAGCCCGGTGGGCTCGGACGAGGGAGGATGGTGGCGGAAGACCGGTACTATGGTGGGTGACGAGCGAGGGAAGGATGAGTGGAGAGGAACAGAAGGATTCCATGAAAATTGAGGGAAATTCAGCCAAATCGGTAGGCACCCGGGTGCCGGAGACGTTGTGGAGGGATGTTCGGCCGATCATAGCTAAGTGGGTGGATCAAAAAAGGATGGTGAGCTCTGAGTCCATAGCGATAGAAAAGATGAGATGAACAGCATACAATGCATGGCATGTCCCATTTCATGAAACAGTGTCTCGACCTCCTGCCACGACAACAAGGTCAATCCACCCGAGGCATTCGTTTCCTCACCGAAATCGCAATTCAGCACGACAATCGGCAACTGGAACAATCCCTCTCTCTTCTGACCTGCTACCGGTTGGACGTCCAGCCCACCTTTTGGATCGAACGTCCAACCTGCCTGGCCAGGCGGAAGATCTCCGTGAAGATCGTCGTCATCCACCCGTCGGGAACAACGGACAGTATAATGCGCGGCGTTTCCGGTCTTGCCTTGTCTAGCGAACAAGTCACAGTAAATCGTTCCAATCACAGCACCTGCCTCATCCGCTTGATCGACAACGTGCAGTTTCCGGACACCAGGATGCCAGACCTCACCAGGTGCAGTCGATGCTGGTTCTAGTCGGATTCCGTACAGGTTGTCAAATAGTTTCGACAGACCAGCCATCAAAGTGCCTACAGAAAAGTAAGGGGATAGAGAATCCAAAGCTGGAGCGCGCTCTTTTACTTGGTTTTGGTGCTGATTGATGTAAAACTCTCGGTCCCAGGGCTGAAGGATTGGCGTAGTTGAGGATGCGAGGTGCTTGGCTTTGAGGAGCTGAAGCTGACGAAGCTCGGAAGTTGTTTGGGCTCGATTTGCGCGGAGGAGATTCTCTAAGAAACTCGTAACTTGGTCTGGAGGTAGTAAGCAGACGAGTGAGTGGGTGTACAGTCAGTCAAGACCATGTTGGAAGATGTCACAAAATCACAGAAATAGTACATACCTGGTCCTCCAGCCATCTTCATCTCTGCATCTACCTCTCCCCAGTTTGCCTTCCCAACGAGACCGGCAGTCTCCGCCCTGACTCTCAGAAGGTCCTCCAACAGCTGAACTTTTTCTGGATCACTCTTCATTCCTGCCATCCAAACCAACCTTCTCGCTTCTTCGTCCTCCGCCCGGGTCAAAATCATCCCGGCCTCCCATGATCCAGGCTGAATTTTGACTTTGCCACCTCCTCGACCGAACCGAGGTTTCACTCTTCTCACGAATGACTCGCCTAGACCAGATCGGAGCATCTCCGCGTTGGGCAGGATGGCAGAAGCCGAGGGGTTGGAAAGTGATGTCGTGAACTGCCGGCCGAGATTGATAAGCCGGTCACTCAAGTTGACGAACTTTGCACGCGACGCGGGCTCGAGATGGATTCCGGACTTGTAAAAATCGTGTAAAAACACCTGTGCGGTGCGCCGCTCTTCGGGGGTGAACGAAGCGGCGATCGATGGAGTTTCCACAGCTTGTTTGAGTGCCTGTGCAGAAAGGAAAAGTAGGTCAAATGAATTGTCTAAAGAGATCTCATCGAGCCCACCTCTCTGTTCGACTTCCATCTTGAGCTCTTTAGAAAACGAATGGAAACACCTACGCCATATAATTGTGTATCGACGTTCATCTCGTTCATCAACCTACAGAGACCACTATAGACCTCCTCCGCCGCATTTCTCCATTCTCCCTCGGGGTGAACTGTCCAGACGACCTCGCACATGTCGATGATCCCACACAACAGGTCGCTCAGCCGGTCAAAGTTCTTGACGACCAGACGGAGCTCACCGAGCCCTGCCTCCGGTGCACGATGAATCCGATGGAGGAGCAAGACTGCTCTTTGATGGACATGTTGAGCGGCTTGATGAAGACCTGCAGGAGTTTTGAGTATTTGCTGATTAAAGATTCCGGTAGGTTCAAGAGTTGATAAAGACGAGGACTGAGAAGAAGAAACCGGTCGGTCGAAGAGTTCCGCAAGAGTTGAAGGAGACCATGCATGATCCGTGTGTTTCGGAAGGGGATTACCAGCGACCGTATGGCCGGAAGAACTTGTCCAAAGTGATCTGGATAGAACTGCCGGGTTGTACAACGATCCGGGAGCGCAACGGAGGCGAACAAGCGCTCTGGTTGCTCTGAGCAACATGTTTGGAGTCAAGGTAAGATGGTACTTGGGCCGGAAGGACTAACGAGTTTCGTTCTCTCGGCTGAAATGTGGGAGTCTGGGTTAGTAACCCGCAAACCTTTTGAGTCACATATTTATGCGTCACCAGAGGTTACCGCCATGGGCTTAACCCGGAGGGTGTATGCCTAACCTTCCAAGCCGTGATTGAAGGCTGTTTCACTTGTGCGCTGTGTCAGTAAGAGGCTTTTGGAAAGAGAGCTAAGAGCAAGAGTAGAACTTTGCCAAGTTGTGAGGATGCAGAAAAAGACGAGGTCGAGTGGAGGACAGTGTGAGTTCAAGATGTTGTCTGATATTCCCGTCTGAAGCGGAGCGTCTGCGTTAGCAAACCACTCGTTTCTCTCATCCTTGCCCTCTCTGCTTGTTGCTACCAAGACTTATCGTCTTGGATGGGCGCACTCGCTTGCGTGTTCTCTTCAAGTGGAACCATTTCCTAGGAGGGATCTTCGATCCACACCAATTTTAGACAAACAGAATAATATAGAATATGCCGTTCCCTCTCTTGCGCATAGCTCTCGTTCTACGCGCCCGGCCGAATTCTCCACCAAATTGCTACTTTTATAATTTCAACAAGCTTGCCCGACTACTCGAGAACAACGGTGCAGCCCAGCTCGATCAACTTCTTCTGTAAAGCCTCAGCCTCCTCCTTGGACAAGTTCTCCTTGAGTACCTGAGGCACAGACTCGACGAACTTCTTAGCCTACGGGAGTAAAGCGTCGATAGGTGACAGCGAAAAGAAAGGGACAAGATATGGCGCGGTATATCAAGGGAGCGATAAAACGAAAGAAAAACAGAAAGCAACACGTCAGTCAGATGTCGAGATTATATCCAAAACCACGCGTTCTCTCTGTGATCTAGGTTCCCTATCCTTCGCTCTCGTTCCATGTTCTTTCGGATTGATAACTGAAAACAAGACGAACCTCCACCAAGTTCATGTTGGGCATCACCGACTTGACCTCCCTAATAACCTTGGCCTTAGCTGCGGGATCGAACTTCTCGAGCTTGACGTTGAACAAAGTCTTCTCCTTTGGCTTCTCCTACATAGTTCATTCACAGAATAAGAAAAACAAGAAGTTCGAAAGTTGAGAATTCAGGGAACACTCTCGGATTGGGAGAGGCAAGCGGAAACGAACTTCAGGCTCAGCCTCGGCAGCAGCTCCTCCAGCAGCAGGGGCGGCGGCAGCAGCAGCGGCGGGCATGGCAATCTCGGTGATGTTGAGCTTGGTCTGTCAGCAACATGATGTGCCATTAAGCAGATGGTACGACGTGATTAATATCGCGGACGAGACGCTATGTACAAGCACGAGCTCGGCTAAAGTACAGTACGAACCTTGAGGGCAGACACAAGATCGGCGGCCTCGAGGAGGGTTAGCGACGAGATGTTGTCGACGATGCTGTCAATCTTGGATGTCGAGGCTCGAGGAGCGGTGGTGGAGAGGGATCGGATGCTATGATTTGATGTACAACAACGACAACGACAGCAACAACAAAACAAACGTCGATCTTGAGCATTCTAAATCAAACGAGCAGTTGCAGCCTTACAACCGATCATCGATCACGGCTGGAGAGAAAAACCGGCGACAAGAGTATGCGTCCAAGGAGAAACAGTATTCACCATCGTGCAAGAGGTAAAGCAGGCTGTCGGCACACGGAAGAACGAGCCAAGATTCGGAGAGGCTGAGTCTAAGGAGGACCAAGGTCGTGGGTATGGAAGGGAAAGAAGAAAAGAAGGAGAAGGAAAAAAAAAAGAAATTCAGAATGAACAATCGTTTGGATCAAACGCTTCCCTTCCGCCTTCAAGGAAAAAAAGCTGTTTTCTCTCCCAGAAACCCAGCCAATACAACGAACTAAGGAGGCAACCACTCACGAAAGACATCTTGATTGTAGATAGAACGATGACCGATGGAACGAACGAGAGCTGAAAGAAGACGATGAGTGTTTGAGTTGTTAGGGGAGAAGGCAAAAACGAGGAAAGCTCGACCGACACTTAGATAAATTACATAAATCATTTACTTTTTCAAATATACTTCTCTTCTCTCTTTCTCCTTCTAGCTCTTAAACACCAACGGCAACAGCAACAGCAACAGCAACGACGACAAGGAGCCCATCGATCGTATCTACTGGCAGCTCCTATCCCTGACAGTCGTCTTTGATCCCCGAACTCACTACAAGGCCATGTCTGCTCCTGTAAAGTACCCTCACCCGACTCGAATGGTCTTCGAGGCTCTTCGGCTTCGAGCAGGGGCTAAACCGACGACCCACGACCTTTATGAGACCATCCACAAACTCTACCCGATCAGCAGAAAGTTGGTTGGGAAACAAGTCAAGAAAGAAATGAAGCCTAGGAAGCTTCATGGGATCACCCTGCCGCCGGTCATAAATCCTGCTCCTTATGCAGGTCATCCTGTTCCTTCGAAAAAGTCAGTGTCTGTCTTTATCCTCCGTCTTTTTTTTTTCTTTTCTTTTCTTCTCTCTCTCTCTCTCACGTATGTTCCCTTTGTGATCGAATGGGTCCCTGAACTGGGAAGTCTACTTTACGGGAAATCAAATCTTGTCTAACCAACCTCTCCTTTCTGCTGCAAAATGCTTGCTTCTGCTCTTGTAGCTTCCTCAAACATGATCTTCTTCCATACTTGGAGCGAGCGGGCGTGATCAAGAGTACCGTAATCAAGTCCGAGCTCGTCAAGCAGGGCGAGCGCGCTTCTGACGGCAAATCCGAACATTACTGGAAATTTCATCCTAATGTGCCTGTTCCCGTCATACCCTTCCCTCCTGTCCCTCAATTCATCAAGCCGAAAACACTCAACATCAAAGGAAACTTGCTTCCTTCAAGAGGAGTAGATGAAGACGGTCTTCCTCAGACTATGCCCGAACAATGGGACCGGCTCCGAACTACACGTCTAGGTGAGACCCGCTCGGTCACCTTGGCCAAGACCATCCACAAATGGGCTTCTAATCCTCTGCCCACCTCGGCTGGAAAGATCAAGCCGATGATTCCCGGAAAGTTTGGTCTGCCATCGATGGACAAGCGGCCGGCTCTCCCAGAAAGAGCTCAGATCGCGAGAGACCTCAAAAAGTACTCGAACTTGAACAAACGACGACAGCGATCAAGGGTGAACAGCACCATCCGATTCAGACGGTGGACCGAGGAGGCCGAGGCGTTCTGGAAGTCTAAAGGATCCGACATCATCGCCCTACGACAGGAACTCAACCAGAGTAAGGAGGCTTGGGAGGCCGGAAGAGATGCTAGGCGAGCTGGAGGACCGGTAGTGGGCGAGAACTTCAATGCCAAAGAGCAGGATTTCCTCGCAACGTTGAAGGCAGAGAGAAAAGTCTTCAAGAAGGAGCGTGAGCTTTCCCGGTTGGAGGCCCGGCAGGCTCTACAGGCGACTGCATAGAACACAGAGGTGTTAGAGGCAATCGAGAAGACTCTTTCAAAGATAAAATGAGCTGCTTGTCTCTGGTCTCCGTTCTTTATCTTGGCTCACCATTCCCTCTGCTGATTCTCCAGAGTTTCAAATAGCATGACCTAATCATGATAGACTGGACCGAGGGCGTAGCCTACGAGACATGAAGAAAAAGGTATATTGTCTTTAGGTTCATTCACAGGAAGGGAAGGGGAAAGAGAAGAAAGAGAGACGAGAAGAAAACAAAGACAGACGAAGGTTCAATTAGTACTTTGACCTCAAGAGAATAAACGGAGATTGTAGAGAATATAGGTTTTTAAAAAAGAACTACGGGAACGTCATTAGGAAGGTTCATGTTACAAACGATGGAATCTTTTTAACACTAAAAATTGAATGAAGAGATGATGGAAATTGAGATGAGCAAGAAGGAACGTGTAGGAAGTTTGATCATCTAGAAAGCAACGAGACGTTTACGGGACCCGACCCCGAATTTCTTAGTTTTTGTAGAACTCTGGCATCAGCGAGAGCAAAAGTTGAATAGATGGTCAGCACATGTATCTCCCATCGCGTAGTGCAAGAAACAAAGAAGGTATATACAAGGTATCGTAAGAAGGGAAAGACGGAATAGAAGAGTCAAGGACATACTCTTATTCAACTGAGCGACCAACAGGTTTACGTTGTATTCACCCAAACCTAAGGCGATGCTTTTCTTCTGCTCTCGTTGTTTGTGCAACAACTAGTTGCCGTGTCGAGATGATGAAACAAGCCCAACCGTCAGTCAGAAACCTACTTCGAAGAAAATAACTTCAAAGAACGAGTTCTTACATCTTGCATTGTCACGGTCGACTTTCCGACAGTTGACTTTGAATGACCGGGTGGTGAGAATATGATTTCGATGGTGAAGCTACCAGCCGTGTCGGACGAGAAAACAAGCTCCAATCGATCGAACTGGGTTGGCGAGAACTGGTCGACCGAGAGAAGGAGGCCACGGCCGTACTGAAAACGGACCAAAGATAGAAAAATTGTGACAAGGAAAGAAAGGTAAGCGCAAGAAGAAAGAAGAAGTTTGCAGGCAAACAAATCGAGATCGAACGACGTACAAGTACTTTGGCTTCATACACCCATGAACCATACCGAGGCATGAGTCCACTCTGTTGTAAGCTTCTTCGATGCCAATACTGTTTACCCAACGGGATGACAGAGCCTCGTTTGCTGACATAAGAAGAAAACCCAAGTGTAGTAAGCAATTGTAATGAGAAAACTTGCTGGCGCAATCAGAATAAAAATGACGTAAAGGGCAAGACTAACCTCTTCGTCTGCAAGTTTGAGATACTCTGAGCATTGTGCGCATTGTAAATCTCGATTTGTTCCTCCAGATCTTTCTTTCGAGCATCCAGCTTCTGAAAGATTTCCTCCATCGATTTCAGCTCGTGGGTCCTCTGGATCTGTCTTCGATTTTTTGTTCGTATATCGTAAGCGATCGAATTTAGAATCGCCTGGTAGCCATCGGCCCGAGTGATAATACCTTCTCCTTCGAGCTGCTGACAGACGCTGAGAGCCTGGAATTTAACTTCATCATATGGAAGACTGACGCAACATCATATAATACGTTTTTCAAATCAGCGAGAGTTATGAGGACCGAAGAATAAGCTAGATGAAAGAGTTTGCTTACTTTTTGATATCATTCAAGTTGTAGCCTGATTCTTGACCAGGGCGGGGAGGTGAAATATGGGCACTTTGTTGGGAAATTTCATGCCACATATCTAGATGTTCGTCTTCCACTGGAGCGATTAATGACGCTAGAATATTCTTGTCGGGCTGAATTCGGAGAACAGCTAGAATCAATCTCTTTGCTCTTGCCCATTCAGCCTTTAACTCAGCCTCCGGATCTAAAAGCATCGCGCTGTAATAATCGGCCTCTTTTGAAGCACTTTGATCGGCAAATGTAGGAACAGGTCGGATCTCTAGACTAGACCGTCCTCGACTTTGAAGATTAGCGATGTTCTTAGCAAACAAGCCAATGCTCTGATCGAGTTCCTCGGCTTCGATCTCGAGAGTCTGAGTTTCTCGAAAGGTGTCTGATACATTGATCTTCAAAGTCTTGAGTCGGGCTTCATCCTGAACTTCACTATCGTTGTCGTCCAAAAGGTGTCCGAAGTTCTTGACGGTAGAAACTTTGACGTTTTTTCCTAGCCGAATTCCAATAAAGCCTTCCCGGGGACCTTTGCCTCTCCGAATGGCTTGCAATCGGACAATGGCGGCCATGTTTCGGTGGAAGTGGGCTAGTCGACCATAAAATTCTCGACGAATGATAGCTCCTCTCAATAAACTTTGCAGTCGAACAGCAACTATTTCCGAGCCACGGATGTGATCCCTCCACCACTCGTACTCTCCTTTCTGGTACGCCCTCCTGGCCATTGCTTGGAAGCTCACAAAATTCGGCAAGACAAATTCAACTTCTTTCTTCTGCTCTCCCTTCCTTGCTCTAGAGAGGGCCGCCCGCAGGATAGATTGAGTGCCAGTGGCCGACGAGACGGTGGAAACATTGGCGAGAGCAGAAGCCAGCTGTTGATGATTTCGACGAACAAGGAGAGCCTTAGCGTGCGATTGGAAGTTCGAAATCAATGGAGTGACTACAGTCAAATCCGCCTGAACGGCCTGAACTTGCTTCCGAGCTAATTTCGCACGAGCAACCGCGCTAAACCCGACGAGACCTTGGTTTATACTGACACTAGTGAGAGCATTCTTTTTGGCGGTTTGGGTTTTCCTAATCAATGCTCCACGAGCATGGGCTATGAAGCTAGCTATATCGATGGCATCGAGGAGGTCCATTTGATCGTAGTATCTGTTTCGAGCGAGGAGGCCTTTAGAGTGGGCGATGAAAGGCGAGATATCTATCTGAGTCAACGTAGATGTGTCTCTAGCTTGTCGCGATCGAACGAGCGCTCCTTGAGCTCGAGCCATGAACAGCCCGAGAGTCTGACTCTGTTGCCGGATTGTTGATTTCGATCCGTCAAAGTCCTTCCTAGTTCGCACACCGATCAAATGGGCTTGAAGAAGCTTGACTGAGTCAGCACAAGCGATGAGTTGTCTATGGTGCGCGTCCCTCTTTTTCCTTTCTAAAGCGCCGGAAGCCGACGCTTGAAACAGGGTGACGACAGGAACGAGAGGTTCTAGTCTGGACTCTCGAGCAGACAAAGATCTTGCATATCGTTCACGAGCCAAGCAGCCTCGCAGATGAGCCTGAAGCGTCGATGTGGACCGAGAGCAGGCATGAACGGTTGATAAAAAGTCGTGATAATCAAGACGGGCGAGTCGTCCGATGGCATGGGCCTGAAGAGCTTCGATTGACGAAGAGGCCTCAAGCAGAAGTCGATCTTGTACTGAAGACGAATGTAAAACATAATATTTAGGATCAGTCGTCATGGCCTTCAAAACATATTGGCGGATCAACTCACTCTCTTCCTCGGTCTCTTTTGGGGGTTCGACGTTCATTTCTCGCGCCAGATCTTTCCCTATGTTCGCAAAGTTCGGCATGGCCTGACCGTTCAACCCCTTGGATGCATGTTGAAGTTGGGCCTCTATGCACAGCACATACGAAGACATAAGAAATGGTGAGTAAATTGCTAATTAATAAAGAACGATCATTGGAATTTGAACTTGCCTGAGAAGTTCAGCTTTCCCTTCAGATTTCCGATCTTTTCCACCAGACCTCGATTAGCCAAAATGTGACTGTACACAGCCAAAAAGTCGAGAACAGGTAGATTTCTGAAGTCATTAGACGGAAGGAAGAAGAGCATGAACGAAGATTGGGCGAACTGACCTCAGGGAATGAATACAGAAAATCACTTTCGGAAGATTCTTCTTTTCATACAGATCGATTGTCTCAAAAGTAAAACTTGCGGGAAGGCCCACCATAGGCGATTTTGCATAATTGAGAAACATGATGATGTTGTCTGAATGCCTCCATTGGAGTTTAGGGTGCTGTTCAGATCATGTTAGTGACCAGGTCAATATGTGTTCACTGCGCCCTAAACTTGTGATCGAGCAAACATACTTCGAAAATTGAGCCTTTGGCGCCCAAGGATTCTGCCATTCGGGCTAGAACAACACCATCTCTGAGATTGTCCTCGAACTCGACGATTCCAAACCCAAGATCTTTCTGCAAGACACCTTCGACCCATTGGAGAGCCTCTCCAACGCGCGTTAAATACTCTTCAGCGATGACCTCTTTCCGGGTTCGCTCGATTGTAGCAGTTGATATTCTCAGAGAGTGAGGCGAGGCGCTGTTCAGCAAGGAAGAAGTTAAAGGGAGTCTCCGACGGCCTCTCATTCCTGTTGATTCAACAAACAACTGAGGTTAGTGGCTGGTTATTTTCAACCACCAGAATATATAAGGAGACCGACCGATGACTTCGTCTCCTTCTCCTACACTGCGTATGCTTTCTACATCTTTCTCGGCCCATTTTGATCTCTTAGCGGAATCGACTGTCAGAGTATCTCTATTTGTGGGGACAGCTTTTTCAGTTTGACTGCTCTGCTGGTCATCTGATCCAAAGGCATCTCCACTAGCTATCCTAGGCATATGCCTACCTAATCGTGAGGCAGGTCCTCGTCTTGGGCCAAGAGGTTCTTTGATGATAGGTACATTAGGCGAGGCCGGGACAACATGCTGTTCAATAGAAGGTGATTCTGGTTGGGAGGCAATGAATGTCGATTGAAGAGACGCCTGAGAAGATGTCCTTGCTCGAGCATATGAAGATCGCAAAGTTGGCATGGTTGAATAAGAACTAGTCATAGGGGATGACATGGAACTAGCCTCGATGAGAGGTGAAGAGAGACCAGAGGATGAGGTCTGAAGAGGTGCGGATAAGTCTTGATGAAACGAATGTGGTCTAGTTCTTGCGCCTTTCGAGCTAGATGTCGAGCCGATGTTGAAGCGGGAGGTGATTGAGTCAGAAGGTTCAGTCGAACTCGGAACAGACGGATCGAAACTATGCGCTCTCCCGATTAGAGGAGAAGTGTTTGAAGCCGCTAAAGTCGGCGAGGAGAACCGGCTTTCCGATTCTCCAGTAAGCTGTTTCGTCAAAGCAGGGATCTTGTTCGAGCTGGCCAAGGCAAACGAAGACAGCGAGGGAGACATATTTGATGCAGAGGAGTTGGATGGCTGGAAAGTGAATGGTTGAGCCGAATTTGCCCTGCGGTGTAGCTTTCTATTCGTGTGCGCGAGACTGCTAGAGTTTGTCGTTGAAGGGATTTGCTGAGTCGAAGATGCTAACGCTGGAGATCTGGGTCGGGTATATTGAGGAGAGTCCGATCTAGTACCATCGCTTCCTTTCGAAGAAGAAGTTGATTCGAATCTCGACCGGTGATCACCCAACAGGGGAGAAGGACTCGATGGGGTCGATACGGTGGGAGAATCGGCCGGATGGGAGTCAAGCGCCCGTTGTCGGATTGATGGAGAAGTGTTTGACTCGCTAAATCCTGTTTGTTGAGTGCGTATGATGCTAGACTTCCTGCTGAGACCAAGGCCATGAAGGTTACCTCTTGAATGAGTGGTCTGCTCACTAAATTCTTTGGCCTCTGTTGCAGCAGCCTTCTCTTGATCCATCCAAAATCCTCTAGTGATATCCATGCTCCTGCTCCCAGATTTGTGCATGCTTCGTACGCCCTCCCTTTCTACATTTGCTCCAATGGTGAAGGCGTTGAGCCTCGCAGTTGACGGAGACAATGGAACAGGTGAGCCTAATCTGGCTGTCGAAGATAGGTCAGTTTTTGTTGGTGATTGGGATAGAAACGAATTTCGAAGGGATAAGTTGGAACCGGAACGAGAGGGAGCCTTTGAGTCAAGAAGCCTAGCTTGGTACGCCGGCAGAACGACAGATGGTTGTGCAGAGTCCGACGAGATTTGATGACCGTCCATGAGGTCAAGCTGTACAAATTGCTAGGTAGAGAGAAACCTGTCGATGGACCAAATATACCTGCTGAGGATGAACAATGGCCGAAGGAAACCAAGAGTCGAGGAAGCCAAAAGCAATAAAGTTTGAGGTTAGTATTCGTGCGAAGCTAGACCGGTAGCTATGTCCGTTGAGAGGGCCAAGACCGGAGGTCGTGGAGCGACTGTTCGGCTAAACCTAGAAAGAAGATGAAGCAAAGAAAAGAAAAGAAGAAAAGTAGGAGAGTCGAGGTTGAAAGTAGAGGTTTGTCTGATGGGAGTTCATCATAATAAACACAGGAGCTTTGTTTTCCTTCTTGCTTGCTGCGCCTTTGGTACACGAGTGACGGTCAGTGTTCACTCATCGTTCTTTCATACAAGCTTTTCTCGAGTCTGCTGGTGCAAGTATAGAGACAGAAGCAGAGAGAGTATCACATTGAATTTTTAAAAGAGGCAAAAACAGCTACACAGTTGTACTCTAAAACAAAACAGAGAACGCTCCGCCAACTCTTCGAGCCATAGAAGAGTCGCCTTTTCTGTTCGTTCCCCAGCATCCAGATCTTCTTTCTTTGTCCAAAAGGCCGATTGATCCTTGTTTACTCGTCATCCTCGCTCTCTCCCTCATCTCCAGATACTTCAGTGTTCTCCCGCTCGACCTTGGCCATAAGTGCAGCCAACTCCTGATCCTCAGCCTCGGAAACAGCTTTGGGCTGATCGTGGAGAATGAAACGGATCAAAATAAAAGAAGGAAAAGGTAAAAGTTTAGTCATCATCGACCTTGAACTCAAATGTTATTGAATGTTTCGAATGGAGAAGAAACGTGCCTTCATCTTCACACTCATCTCTCCACCAGCCTCTGTGATCTTTTCGTCGATGACCTGCAGTGCCTTCTCCATCAATTCAACTCCTCCACTCTTATCGGTCGAGTTTGTGGTGACAACGTAAAGAGGAGGGGCAACCAGCCTGATCTTTATCGGTATAGACTCTGTCGAGAGGGCCTCTCCAGCCTTGAGAGCGGCCTTGATAGCGTCGATACCTTCGTAGGCAAAGCATTTGACCTCAATGTCGGATCGGATCTTGACTGGTTTGGGTGTAAGTCGTCGGGCGATGTTCTCACGAAGAGTCTCCAGGGTGGCAGCAGGAAGGTTAACCCCCTCGAAAACCTTTTCAGGCTCACTGTTGGAGATGACGATGAAAGAAATCTAGATGTTAGCAACCTTGTCAAGTTACGAATAACTTGTGAAAACACTTGGCTTTCATTAAGTTTACAACCGATACACAAAAGAAGATAGGACTTGCGTGATAGAAAGCTTGAAAGCATCGTAAGTATGTCCAAACTTGGAACCCAAAGGCCAACCGCATTCAGCATACAATGTCTCGACATCCATCTCGAGCTTTCCGGCAACGTGGGTAAGAACAGAATTGACAAGCTTGCCCTTCTCGAACTTTTCCTCGCATTTTTCCACGTCCTCAGCAGACACTCGTCGCTTGGACAGATCAATGTATCCTGATGATGAAAGAATCAAAGATCAAATATCGAGAGAGCGAAGGAGCTTGGTCAATTTTAAAGACGCTTTTGCTCCTCCCAGTATATATCCTGCGGTAGTCCACGCAGTTTTTGGAGAGCAATATCACATACCCTTCTCCTTGTCCACTCTGAGAACAACGACAACTTCGTTTCGACCAACTCGGATGAGTTTCTGAATAGATCGGATACGTCTCCTGGAAAGCTCGGAGAGCAAGATCATTCCCTCAATACCATCGTATTCAAGCTTGAGATGAATCCAAACAGACTAGTCGTCAGCTCATGTCACTCTCTTCTCAGCATGTATGTCCATAGTTCAGCCACTTTCTCGTCTACTTCAATCTATGCGGCAAGGATCTTTCCGTTCGGCTTTCTCCTTCTGCCGTCTGGGTTCTGGGCAACCAAGGTCGCCTGCCCGACTGAAACTCATTGAGAAAGCAGCTACTCACAAGCTTGACGTACGCTCCCATCTCGGCGATCTGCTTAACCTGGACCATGACGAGGTCGTCCACCTCGGGGTACTTGTCGACGTAAAACCTCATCTTCTCGAAAGCTCTTAGAAGGGTGGTGTGAGTCGAAAGGAAAGAGGTAGACTATCAGTCAATCTGGTACTAAAAGCACACTCCTATTCACTGAACGGACATATCCTGTTCTAACACCGGATAAGAGAAAACTCACTTTGAAAAGAAAGTTCAAAAGGCTGAAAGGTGAGTGAGAGTGGTTGAAATGGTGGGGTTTGCCAGAAGATTTCGCTCATGAAGAGAATGAATTTGAATTTGTATGAATTTCATTGATCAGATTTAAACTTCGTTCAAACTTGGATTATCGCGCGATCATTCAATGGTCTGAAAATCATATTTCAACGAACTTCAATCATACTTACGTAATACCTAAGGGCTTACGCGTTGACGCGTCCAACAGATTGACTCTTGAATGAGAACGAACGGAAGGATGAGGATGAGGATAAGGATAATAGAGAACATTCAAGGTGTTATTTCAGGTCCATTGGTGCTTGCTTGATAGAGTCAAACATACATAATTATGGGGATTCAAGGTCTTCTCCCTGTGAGTTTAACTGGTTGTTTCGTACGGAAAGCCTTGTTGTCAAACAGTGGAGATTTATTGCGTATGCCTGTTTGATCATCGTTCGTTCAGTTACTCAAAACCGCTCATACTTGGAGAGACCTTTCGGAATACCATGGACAAACGTAAGCTCTCGTCTCTCGAAACATCGGCCTCTAAACTGTATATAGTGACTGTTTGATTCTTATTCAATCTATCCGGCGGCTAACGGAGCTCAGTCTAGCTGTAGATGTTCGTCCCTTGTTCTCGATGAATCATACGCCTTTAACTGTTGAAAATCAATCTGATCCGAAGCTGTGTTGGCTCTTTCATCAGGGCTATGTTTGGCTGCACAAAGGAGCGTTCGGATGCGCTGAGGATCTTGTACTTGGCCGGAAGACGACAAAGTCAGTATCTTGTTTGTTGAACCAAACTCGATCCGGAAATGCCGAACGGTCACCATCAGCGTTCATTCCACTGATGATCAACTACCTGTTTATGGTTTTCAACCTTCCATCGCTGTTGGTAATCTAGATTTGTCGATTATTGTATGCATAAAGTCCGACTTTTGAAGTACCATGGAATCAAACCATATCTGGTGTTCGATGGAGGATATCTACCAGCAAAGGCTGGTACTGAGATTGAAAGAGAGAAGTAAGCTATCGCTTTAGCAGTGGTAGTTGTCATAATCGCCGTGCTTCTCGTAGAATGTCACTGATCAAAATAAAGTTTTGGTTCTTGTGGTTCCTTACCGTTGAGGCCAGACGTCGACGGGACAATCTAGAAAAGGCTAAGGCTCTTCGAAGTCAGGGCCGATTGAAAGATGCCCGTGAAATGTTTACGAAATGTGTGGACGTGACCCCCGAAATGGCTTTTCAATTGATTAAAGTCAGTTCAGTTCTTGTTCCATTTCTCAAAGATGTTGAGTTTCATCCTATGTGCCTTTCTGTTGCTCTCGTCAATCTACATAGGCTCTGCAAGCGGAAGATGTTCAATATATCGTTGCCCCTTACGAAGCAGACGCGCAGCTCGCCTACCTTGAGCTTCACGGATATGTCGACGGGATTATCACCGAGGATTCCGATCTGCTAGTGTTTGGATGCAGAAAAATATTGTTCAAGCTGGACGGAGAGGGTAAGTGTTGTGAGATCAGACGGGAGACACTGGGATTCGAAGACGGGTCTGGAGGAGCAGGAGGAGAATGGAGATTCGACGGTTGGGGTGACGGAGAATTCAGACACATGGCTGTCAGTTGTCTTTTTCTCTTTTTTTTTGTTTTTGTCTCACGTTGCTCTTAGATTCTCGGAGGACATCAGCTCAACAGTCATTCTCCTCATGGGATGATGTCCATAGATCCTCTCTGGGTGCGATTACATCAATTCAATCCAAGGAATAGGCATCAAGACAGCGCACAAGCTGCTGCGAAAATACAAATCTGTGGAAAAGGTCAGTCGATCAAGCTTCGATCTTTCGGATGTCTTCCTTGTCGCGCGCACTCTTTATCAACCTCTTATTTCTTGGAAATCGTTGCGGAACCATCCCTCCTTATAGGTCGTGCAACACTTGCGCTTAGAAGGAAAGACAATCCCTCAAGATTATCCGACGTTGTTCCGCTTGGCTGAACTCACGTTTCTCCATCAAAGAGTGTTTGATCCGGAAACTCGATCACTTGTCCCTTTGAATCCTATTCCTGAAGAAGGATTCGGCGACGAGGAGGACCGATTTATCGGGCCTAGTATTTCAGATCTAGAGCTAGCGAGAGGCATCTCAAAGGGAGAGTGGAACCCAGTGACAAAGAAACGAATTGTGGACCCCTGGCCAGATTTTAACCCGATTGGGCTCAAGACGTTTGTTAATGTAGATGCTCTCTTCCTTGGTTATGACTTGTTTTCATGGGGAAAAACCCTGGTGTTGACAAAGATATCTAACTTTTCTCCTTTTAAAAATTTCTGTACAGCGTCAACCAAAGATCAATGAGATGTTCAGTACGTATAGCTAAACACGAAAGCTGTTTCTGCCACTGTCTTGCTGACCGACATAATGTTTGCCCTCTTTGTCTTCTTCCTCTTGATCGTACTCCAACTACCAGGCAGAGCTTCTTCTTCCTCAAAGGTTGGCTCACCGTCGATGATCCGACGGACGGTGTCACTTCCTCAGCAACCCCATAAGCTCGCTTTTGGTCCCACACCGTTGAGTGGAAAGCGGACACTGTCCGAGCTCACGCCATCTTCGCGCACAGCCGGACTCTCCACAATTGCGAAAGGGAAAATGAGAGCGGTCGAGATGATAGATTTAATCGAACCAATAGAAACGGCGAGAGAGCAAAGCAAGTTCTTCTCCAACAGCGGTGGTGATGTTGCTGAAAGAGGAAGAAAGAAGGCAGTGGATAAGGCACGACAGGAGGTGATGATCAAGCTGAACGAACCTCCATTGTCAAACTTGACAAGGGATAACGTATCTCCCACCCTCGTTGCTAAAAAAGACGCTGAGGACATCGACGAAGGAAGTTCTTCCGCGTACTCTCTTTCTCCAGGAGTCTCCTCCTCTAGAGCAGGCAGTCCGTCCCGCGTCAGCTCCTTACTCTTTACACCTTCCAATGTCGAATCACATGGTATCTCATCGCCAACGCCGTCGTCTCTTGGTGGAGCACAAGTGTCATCACTGGACAGCGATTCCCTGGATGAAGGCTACATCTCAAGTAGTCCCCCTCAGTTTTCGTCCGAACTGCCGCCAGCAGTGGAGCCTCGGCTAAAGGCTAGACGATCTCTGGTGGATGAACCAAAGATCGAAACAAAAGGTGGAATTGATCTCTGGGCGCATTGTGCGGACCCAGCCGAGTCAGGTGGTCGAAGAGACGATAAAACGGACGAGGGAACAAGATCAGAGAGTATCTGCAGCGGTATATCCGATGGAAGTGACATTGGGAGTGAGAAGAATGGGGGGGAAGAGGACGAGGACGAGGACGAGGAAGAGGGTGGGACGGAAGAGCGGATGGAGAGGATTGCTATTGGATGGAGGGAGAGGTTCAGCTTGAAGAAGGTCGGGTTTGGAAACAGAAGGAGCGTTTCTGAGAGTACGGTACGTCTTTCGAATGTTGTCTAAGCCATCAGAGGAGGAAAGACATCTTCAACTCAGGCTATTTCTTCGCTTTTTAATCAGCCCACCACCACAAGGACTCCGACGATCTCCCGTCTTTCTTTTTACAAGTCCAATGAGACACCCACGCCGACTCGGGCGGCTGCGTCAGTATCAATATCACAAGGAGAAGGCGGCGGTCTGGCTCGGCAAAGCTCTCTGAACGCATATCAAACGCCAGTGCCATCTGTTGGAAGACCATCAGACAACGCTCGTTCGAGACTGGGTGTCTCAAAGTCGACTCCTCGTTCAGCGATAGTTCCTCCACATTTCGATGTCCTATCTGCACCTATGGCTACAGCAGAAACGGCCGCAACTGGAACGCCTCTGGCGCTACTCACGACCAACCAGTTGGCTAGTGGACACTTGACGCTTCAGACAGATGAGGAGGATGTCTCTATTGGAAGGATCGCGAGAAGATCAACCAAAAGAAAAAGTCATGGCTATCCTGGAGAGCAGGACAAAGGAAACGGGATCGATATCGAGAATGATGTTGATAGATATAGGGATAGGGATAGGAATAGAGGGTTGAAGCGGAGGGAGTGGCTACCGATGAGTAGTGATAGTAGTATCAGTAGAGGTAGCAGAAGCGGAAGTGGGAGTGCAGATAGTGAGGAGAGCGATGGGATTGGTGCTAGCGCTAGGAGCCGATTAAACGCATTCAGGTGAGATAGCTTCTATGTTTCTTGTACTTTTTGGACTGAGTGATTGGGAAACAGCATTAATTCAACGCCCATGTTCGATGGATGGCTTAGATTTAAACCCACCATATGAATACCTACCAGATGTCCTTGAACTTGGTACATCTGTACATACACCCTCCCTTCTGCTCTCTTTCTTCCCTTCCCGAAAAAAAGAACAATGTCAACCAGCATTACAATCATATATTGTTGGCCAGTCTTGACTGTAGTCGCATCAACCTATCAGCATGGATCTTGTCTCTTTCTTGCCTTCTCTAACCTTGCGAGCATCATGTTCATCACAAGGTATATGTGCATTCGGCCAACTCTTTGAGTTTTCTACATACTGTCACGGCGTATTACCTATAGAAAAGGGTGAACACTCCATCGACCATCTTAAGATATTTTTGGATGAAGAGTAGAGCTACCAAAACTCAACAAGGAAGAGAATGTGAAAGCTTGAGAAGTACGATACTTGAAATCTGAATATTATAAGGAGAGATCAAGTCGATGTCGACAAGTTTAGCGATGAATTGATGGTCTACCTCTGATGTATCGCTGTTGCCTCAACCTTCCGTGGACGTTGTACCTTTATATGTACATTTACAAATATAGTTCAAGGACTCGAAAACAGCAAGACGATATAGCTCGATAGTTGACGACAGAATATATCAAGGTCTGGGCTCTTGAGATAAGATTCGGCCGAGGTTGGTCCCTTAGTAGCCAGAATCGCACAGTATATAACACTAGGTTGTGCTCGAGTGATTTTTTCACGTGAAAAAGACACTCAGGATTTGATGCGCGCGCGCAAGAGGGAGAGAGAGGCTTAACTCCTCTCTTCGGATGCCACGCATAGTCCTCTCCTCTTTCTTCCAGCACGTCATGGAAGGGCGGTCTCTTGCTGCATCTGTTTTCTTAGTCCTCCCCAAAGAGAGGAGATCATTGGTTGGGGAAAGAAACCACGAGCGAGTGAGAAGCACGAGAAGGAAAGAGGCGAGAGATTTATGGGAGGAAAGAACGTACAACGCACGGACCCACAGGCACACAGGCACACACACATATATATGTATTCGCACTGACCGCTTTCACGAGCAAAATGAGCCGGTACTTTCCGTTTCTTTTGTTCTGTTCCTTCTTTTCTTTTCTTCCCCCAAACCACATCTCCCTCAGTCTACTTTGATCTTCCTTGACAAGTCTTACGCCGATCCTAAACATACACCGTTTGTGTTTCTTCCCTCTTTGGTTCCATCTCGAGTTCTGTCATTACTAAGGCTTTGCTTGACTGGGATCCTGAAGAAGGAGAAGATATCATGTCCGAAACCATTACCGAATCTCCCAAGACTAACGGAGTGCCCACTCTGACCTCAGTCAATAGAGTTGTATGTCTTTCGTAGTCCTTCCTTCACGTCTTCATCATCTCTGGCTCAGCAGCTATGACAGACGCTAAAGATAAGTCATATCCCACCTTGTCTACCTTGCGCTGACCATTTGCTCTCTGTCCTTTGTCCATCATCAATGTGCCCTGATGACGTATCCACCTTCACTATTCTCATCCGGTCTTGTTCCCTTTGATGACATTGATTGTCATCCCACAACCCTTTCTCATGTGCTTCATCCGTTTTCTTCCCAACTTCATCCAACCACTGGCTTCATCTCATCTGACAGACTGCAATTCCTCTCGTAGTGCGTCGACCTTATCTGGCGCGTCATAAGATAAGAAGAAAACCGACGGCTACTAACCTGCTATGCTTATCATCCTCCTATCTTCTCCAAACACAAACGTAAAAGTCTGATTCTATTGATCAACTGCTAGCTGTTGTCACATCGAGACCTCTCACCGACAAGGCCTACCACCTGGCTGAGGGTGTTGTAAAGTCCAGTTACAACGCTGTCTCGCCCATTTTGGGGTTAGTTACTCTGATCGGATAAGCCCGTTGAACGATACTTGCCTACTAACCGAGTTCTGTTCATTCTTTAGGTACGGACGACCCGTTATCGAGGGCGCAGATGGGTTGGCCAACAAAGGGTGAAACCGTTTTCATTTACAAGCTCTCTCTGTCTCTAGCCGAATGCTGAATGTACCGATGCTGCGCTCCAGACTCGACTTAGCCGAGAAGAACTTTCCCTACGCTTTCCAGACCAAGACCGACCAGATCATCGTTGGTCCCATCGCTTTGAGGCTGAAAGCTATGTCGTTGACACTAACTTCGTGTGTATATATCTGATCGCTCCAGTCCGATGCTCGAAAACCAGCCGATCAGGCTTTCGAGGTCGTCAAGAATGTTTATGATAACGTCAGTCTTGCTTATGTACGCGAGGCGATCTCTTTCCTGTAATGGACAGGCTAAATTGACGACTTTTGGTAATGGTCTTCATTAATAGAGAATTAGCGTTCAAGCTAACGCAGTTGTGTAAGTCGACTCTAGCAGCTCTGTCGTTGTCTAGGCCTAACCTTCTGAGAATGGTTTGGTTTCTAAAAGTCAAAAGGCGATTGATACTATTTCCAACATCAAGTAAGATAAGAAAATCTTCGACTTCAAAAAGATCAATCAATGTTCTGACTATATCATCCCACAGTTTACAAATCACAACTACGTACTCATCTGGCGTCCAATTCGTTCACGATATCTCCGGAGATGCCCAGGCCAAAGTTCATCGCCTAAGTCAGATCCTGGTAGAGCAGCTGGGTCAGTTTCAGGTTAGTAGATCTATCCATCGCAGCTCTGATTAGGTTTCGTCCGTTGACTGGATCTCTACTCATACATGATACTTCTCAAGCAGAAAGAGGGAAACAACATCCCAGCTCAGGCTAGAGAGAACATCACTAAGGCCTATCGAGATCTCTCTACTCTTCTCTTGGCTAAGGACAAGCCGGTAGGAGAAAAGACCAAGGAGCTCGTCTCATATGTTCAGGTAAGTCCATCTAGCGCGTTATACTAAATCTACTTTTGTGCGCCATATTAATTCATTGTTCCATTCATTATCATCACAGACTACTCTTCAGCCTGTTCTTGATAAGGCCTCCGAGGTCATCCATGCTACTGCAGAGGAGGTATGGCCTAAGTTGCTAATGAAGAATGCGGCGTTTTCTGGTCAAAGACCCAAGTGCTGATCCATTTGCTCTTTATCATTTCACACAGGGAAAGGAAGCTGTAGACAGGGTGCAAGACAAGGCTCAAGAGACCGATGTAAGTCGACCGCCACTTGCGTCGAGGTTTGGGAAAGCTCTCGACAAGTACTGATATCAGACCTTACTGGTCTTTCTTACCGTCAGGTTGCTGCCTTGGGACAGGAGGTAAGCCACCTAGACCACATAATTGTATCAAATGATGTACTGATTGAAGATACTCGTTGTGTTTGCTCTCATCTATAGCTTGGAAAGGAGATTAATGAAGGCGTTCAGGAAAATTTCTAGTCAACCCGTTTACGACGACAACCCTCATACCATACTTCATCTCTAAATGACCTTTCAAGCTCTCCGGTCAAGCTGATCTTGAGTCTCTTTTCTATAGAGCATCTTGTTTTCCAGCATTATCTACTTCTCTAAATATCTAGACTATCAGTCATTTCATTCTTGAACGATCCATTCATTTGTTCCTCTTGTCACTATCCTTATGTCTCGATACTACTTTTTTTCTCTCTTCCTGTTTTTGCTGTGTGATTTGTTAGTACTGTGTTCTATCCTTGTTTCCTGTTCAATCAAGGCAGACGCAATATGATTCGAAGTATCATGTATACAAAGGCTTGAACGTAGAGAAAACAGTAGAAAGGAATAAGTCACGATTCGAGAATTAAGTGCTAGAGCTAAAGTCTGACTGAAAGTTATAGACAAGTAAGAAGGTAATCAGAAAACATTGACGGCCTAGTGGATATCTTATGACGGTCCTCGAACACAACGGAGAGTAGGATAGAAGACGAAACGAGAAAGACTATGAAAACCGTGTTTAAAAGATGTAAAGCGGACAAATAGTGATAGAAGAGATGACAAAAGTGAGGGAAAAAAGAAAGGAAGAGGAAATACAATTGTCAATGATTCTGAAGGAAATAAGAGAGCCTGTATCCTATCTACTTATTGAACATGTTCACCACGGCTCCCAATCCGAGTGAATTCAAAGTTGTCCTTCCACTCCGATCTCCCTCGTTCTGGATGGCCATGCTTGTGGTGTTCAAACGAGAATGTGAACCATCGTTATGAATTATATCCCACGAATCATCGCTGTTCTCCCCGCCCGTGGAAGAGCCACTGACTTGTGTGCCTGCAGGAATGAAGGAAGTTTCATCGGTCGCCTTGGAAGACATCTTGGCCCGGCCGCCAGTGCTATTGGTGGCGACAGAAGTAGGACGGAGGACAGGTTCGTCGTCCGAATCATCAGGCGTATCATCTAAAGACATAGACGGGAGTTCGTGAGGATCGCTTCTCGGAGAGTTCGAGGGTGAGGTTTCTGGACTGGAAGAACTAGAGGAAGGAGTCTGTCTGGTCGGATTCTTCACGAGTGAGCGGGCGTACTCGAGATCTCGGTAGATCGCCTGGATAGCATTAGCCACACCGCTCTCAGCTCGGATCTCTTTGCCTAGCTCTCGGGCTTTTTCGATCTGCTTCTGACTCTGCGTTGCCGTTTTCAAAGCGGCTGTGAAGTGCTCTTTGTTGAGCTTTCGGACGGATGAACCGACACCGAGAACTTCAACCCGATCGGCCCAGAAGTACTGGTCTCCAAAGAAAGGCTTAATGATGGTGGGAATGCCAGCACGCAAACTCGCTCCGGTCGTACCAGCTCCTCCGTGATGGCAGGCAGCGTCGATCCTAGGGAAGAGCCAATCGTGAGGAACGCTCGATAGAGAAAAGATCTCAGGTGGGTATGATGCAGCCTCCTTCTTTGCTTTCTCCTCCTTCTCCTTCTTTTCTCTCTCCTTCTGCTCCTCGCTCTTATCAGTGTCTTCCTCTTTCGAGCTAAGTCGATCAGACCAGCCTTTGGATAGGATACATCGGACGTCAGAGTCAAGCACCGCTTCAATGACGCACTTGGTCATAGCGTCAGGATCGGAAACAACTATTGATTGATAGATTGAATTGTCAAAACCCCTATCGTTCGATAACTTTTCGAAGATATATTCAGAGAAGTGTACGTACCAATAGAACCGAAACCTATGTAGACCACTCTCTTGCCGTCCTCGTGAGCTTTATCAATGAAGTCCAAGAGGCCATCGGGGGGCGACCACTTCTTCTCCGACGAGTCTTCGGGATCGTCCAAGAACCAGTAACCTAGAAGAAGGTAAGATATTCGTCAATATAGTATAAAATTTTATTATAGAAAATTAAAGAGAAACATTGCTGACCAGTCACTCTAATCCATTCGTACCAATCAAGAGGGGGAGGGACAACTGTTGGACTGAAGTTATACAAGAACGGGGCCTTGTGGGGCTCAAGCTTCTCCAACGTAGTCGAACCGATACCGATCGTTTTCTTCCGCCACCTATTGACCTGGCCGGAGATGGCTCTCCAAAACACTTGATCAAACTTCGACGAGTAAGGAAACACAGTCGTCAGATACAGCGATTGTGGTGTTATTATTATTTTAAAAATATAGATACCATAGTATATGTCTGGTGGTCAGGAACAGGAGGATGTAGATGTGAAGTCAGTCAGCTGTTGAGCCACGCCAAGTACCCTCAGATTGATTCAGACAGACCATAAAGTTATAGGATCCTCCTCGCTGTATAGAATAAAATCAGTTGTAAGGTTCTTCTGTACTAGATGAACTGCTCAGAACGTGACGCTTGTACTTACGTGATGATCAGGAACGGCAAATGCATGAGGGTACGCCCGGGTCCGAGTCCAAGGCATTGTGCTAGTAAAATCAACCAGTATACCAACATGTTTCAACGGGAGTCTTGTTTCCTTTTTTTTGGGGGGGGAGGGGGGCATAGTAGCAGGCAGAGAAGAAGACGTACAATGCTCGATAGTACGGGATTCCTAAACCCTCAGCTATATGAATTCCGCCCATAGCACTAGGACTCTCGATCAGAAGGTCTGTGTTTTGACAGGCCTTCCAAGATGTTTGGAGTAGATCATCAATCCAGTCTCGGAACTGATACGGTAGACGTAAGGAGTGATATAAGCCATAGTTCTTGGTTGAAGTCAAGCGCACCTGGATGTACTTACATTCTCAAGTCCTTCCTTGATGAATGAAACAGAGAACATGCCTAGGAACGAAGAGAGTTTCCAAACCAGGATCAGCTTTCGACTTTCCTTATCGATAGTTGAATATAACGGAAACATAGCGCTCACCGTTCTCAACACAAATTCTCATTCTATGGATTAATCGACCTGATTAGTACTTTTCTTCAGTGATTGGAGAAGTGGAAAACCCGTACAGCTCAGCAGGATCCCCACCAACATATCCAAATTCGATTCCATGCTGGGAAAGGTGAGAAACTAGGTGTGAGTAGATATTCTGATTACAGAGATAATGTGTGATGCAACCGAACTCACGCCTTCTACCCAATCCTTGTACTCGCCACTGTGAAATAGTGATTTCGTTCAGTATTCTCTTGCTCGTTGTGAAGACAAGCACAAAATTTGCATGGGAAACTGGATAACGTACTGAGAAGCGATTCGGACTCGATGACCCTCAGCTTTAAGCCCTTTGCAGAGCGCGATGTCTTTAATGAGACCCCAACATCATTTTTCTTGTAAGCTTCTTGTCCTTTCTATACATGGAGTTTTCGAGAGAGATCGAAAAAATGAAAACTCACAAGGCTGAACGTCTCCTCTAGATCCAATAGTCAAACAAGTGATATGAAGACTCTTCTTTGGCTTAAAGTTCAAGAAAGTCGAGGAGGCTGATGTAAACATGACGGGTGGAAGCGTGTCTGTGGTTTCTAACGAGGTGGAAGCCGAGTTCGAATCTGTCGGGGAATTCATATCCTCTGCATCTAGGTCTGAGAGCACTTTGGCCTCTCGTTTCATCTCAGCTGAAGGACCTTCATGGGCAGGCTTAGGTACTCGACCGGTCCTGACTTCTTCGATCTGCTTGTCCAGGAGGCGCTTGCACAGATCTCGTTTCTTAGTGGACGAAAATTCGAGGAAGAGCTCTTCATGACCTTTAATGATAATAGCCAAGCCTTGATGGCTGAATCGGAAAGCTTTCTGAGGTTGAATGGAGATAATATCCTGAAGTGGTATAATCATCTGCAGTTTCGACGAGGCAAAACTGTTAGTGTTATTCCTCACAGGAAGGAGTACGTACTGACCGAATCAGGGCTTACTCGAGTCTTAGACAGCATCTGAGTTGAACGGAAGCAAAAGTGGTATGTTGAGATGTAAACCTGTCCCGATACTGGAACAACTCTGAACAAGAACCCAGGAAGATCTGTTGAAATGACAATCCTTAACGTCAAACCAGTTTTTCTTTACTTGACTAACGGAGCAGAGAAGTAGATAAAGAGGCAGATACGGACGCTCAATAAGTATCTCGTTCTTATCCAATGCAAAAAATTCGTGGAATTCTTTCGAAACATCCTCTGCCTGCTGGTCAGCGGTCTCTGACCTCTCCATCAACGAATAATCTGCATTGTCCTCATTCGAGCTATCCTCTGAGGCTCGACCAACCGTATCACCCTCGATCTCAACTTTGGGGGAGACCGTCTCGTAAGATCCTTGCGCCTCGTGTCCGGCCGTGAGATCGCCCTGACGATTGGAATTCGAAAACGGTTTGAATCTACTAGTTTTGACCGCGCCAAAGAGATTGGTGATCGGGTTTGATGATGTCTTTGTCTTTGTGGCCGATACTGTAGCCGATGAGGACTTGGTAGATGACCGATTGAGCAAACTAGAAGCGCTCCGAGAGGAAGATATAGATGAGTTTGTGGAAGTCTGTCTCAACTCGGACTGAGCGGGGGTGGGTGGGTATCGGTGGCTGTCGGCCGGGGTAGGGGTAGCCGATCGGTCGATCGTTCCGGGTGTGATATTGAAAGGTTCACTCAGAATGAGTTCATCCTTGGATCCGACTCGAGTGAACCCGACTCCAGCACTAGAACTTGATCGGGCTGAATCCACTGGAGACAAGGGGGAAGTCGATAGCAAGAGGTCACTTCCCGTACTGGAAGGTCGAGGAGAAATGCCCGACATGAGGGGCTCGGCATCATTGATGTTTGACTTGTCTGACCCAAATGGATGAAGAAGCGCGGACTTGATGCTTGATAGCGTTGAAGGAGATTTCTCGGTCGGATCAGGGTAGTTCTGGGTAACGGAGTGCTTCTTTCGGACAGCCTCAGAGATTGAATCAAACACATGCTCCCGGTTGGAATCTAGTGCGCCCTGTGGGCCCGTCTGAGCATCGGGCATATGGTAGGAGCTAACTACCTCTCGAATTTTTCTTTTTTTTTACAATGAGAAGAAAATCGTAAATGACAAGCAATTCTGATCTGGTTATAGAGGCTGATAAGAACGCGCTCACCTCAAAGATCCCTCTAAATCAGAGAAGTAGGCGAAAAAGTACGAATCGACAGCTAATGTGTCGTCCCCCTCGGCAACCTTGACCTCGATCGTTTCGGCAAAGTCCATGTTGGACGATTTGTCTACATCGACAACCGCCTGCAATGGAATCGCAATCTAGACAAACAGGTTGAGGAGTATGGATATCAACAAACGACATCAAATCTTCTGACAAAGGAAAGAAGTTCGGTATCAGCGATGATGACAACACATACCTTGACATTTTCACCTTCGTGCTGAGTCCTAAAGATGACCTTCTGCAGAGCTTTGACCCACTAGAGAGAATAAAAGAGTAGAGTAGGTCCGTTAGAGAATACAAATCATGAGAATGCTTTGAACTCGAGAGGTTTATGGTATATAGGACGACAACCAAGACCAACATACCTCGTCTCTGCCAGCAGCAGTTTCCGATGAGAATTGTAAGGTCTTCCTGTTTGTACTCAACTTCAGTGCCTTCTCTCCAAAAGGTTCACATTCTACAGCGTACTGCAGATCGACATTTCCTTGAGGAAAGTAAGGATCCTTAAGAGAAGATGGAATTAAGATACTTAAGTGAGCGGCAATGATCTTGTGGCTCGAGCAGACAGATTACCGAAAGTAGAGAACGAGGTCGCGAGATAGCTATCAATAAATGGTCACATACAGCAGAGCTCGTGTACCAACTCAAGACACCATTCTTCAACACAAACCAGTACTTGTTTGCCCGCAAGGTTTTTCGAGCTTTTTTGATCAGAGGTCCGCTTTTGATTACTTTGTGCTGCATATGGTCAAACAGGAGACATGTCGTCAGAAGTGACGATGTAGAAAGAGCGCAGGACAAGATGAAGAGATGTTGCTCGGGTGCACTAACCTCTGCGTTGTTGGGCAAAGCAGCATAAAAGCAGAGGTGACCGGTGGTGAGGTACATGTATCCTTGCAACACTAAGGATTCAAAGCCAGATGGATGAACGAGAGACTCGATTCAGTATAGCTGACGTGCGTTTTGGAAACTGGAGACAACAAGTGAAGAACGATACGAACGGATACTCCTCAATAGCCAGCAGGGTAGTTCCCCGAGAACTGGTTCCACATCGGGCAGATTAAACACGTCTCTGAGCTTCTCCGCCAGCTTCTGTTTCCTCTTCCTTCGTCCTACTGAGCTATATTCGTCGGTGTTCGCGTTCTTGTCTGGGTCCCTTCGGGCCACTCGTCTTCGTGCTTTCTGTTCCTGAGAATCATCTTGGATAGATTCTCCTTTGACGAGCTCTTCCTCGGCTCTATCGCCATCGGCTTCCTCCTTCTCCTTCTGCTCGACATCTTGCTCAAGAGTTTTGTCCTCTTCTTTCTTCTTAACATCCTCTCCCTCCCGGGTGCCGTGAAGGATGGATTGATCTGAGGTCTGATGTTCATAGTCTTGTTCATCCGTAGAGGGATTGTCAGTCTGAAACTTCTCAATACCGTTCTCTCTCTGGCTAAAGAGAACCCCATCTCGATTCTGGTCGGAATGCTCTCCGAAGTTGACTATATGCGAAAGGTAAGGGTCGGTTTGGTGGGAAGAGGTTCCAGTGTGATCTCTGTTTGAGTCAGGGGCATCAGAATGACGGGAGAAGGATGGCTTGTTTCTCTCTAGCATAGGTGTTCGAGACTCGGAGATCGCTCGAGAGTAAGCAACCGGTCGATGGATGGTATGGATGGATGAAGACATCCTCGACGAATGAGCCGGGCGCACTACGTGAATGATAAAAACGTATCATGGGTTAGTTGAGATCTTGACCGACGAGCAAGAAATGAGACTACGGTGATATTCGACCCGCGTAGGAGAGGGCTTACTTGGGTGAGTCTTCTCATGAACGGCTTGGCCGGATCCGAATGCCGGATCTGATTGGGGTGCATGGGTAGCACTGTCTGCCCTCCTTTCCTCAACAGAGACCACTTCGTCGTTATCCTCTGACCCAGAGGAGTCTGAGTTGTCAGCATCGTCCCAGGGCACGGCGGACATGGCTTGAATCAGACTATTTCGAGAAGCAGCATAAGATGAAAAAAAGAAGTATAGGCGAATAACATGTGTAGAAGAGGCGTCAGTTGGATTTCGAGATGTCAAGAGGTTTCGCTCAAAGCAAAGCAGGTACAACCATCTCAAACACAAAACACTCACGATTGTGTTCCAGCTCGAACCTATGTTGGTCGCGAAACATGTCAGTGTCAATTTCCAGCATATTAAGGAACCGAACAAACTGAAGCTTCATGATGATCAGTACTAACCGATCCAAAGTCTCGATGCATGCCCTGTAAGTCGTTAGGCCGATGAAGTCGACCTGCGTCAGACTCTGACTGAGACATGGTGATGGTGATGGTGATGGTGGTAATAAATATTACAAGGTGAAGGGAATTCTTCTTTCTCCTGCTTGTTAAGTTTTTCTAAGGGATCGAAAGAATCCGAGTGGAAGGGAATTTATGATTGGATGGAACGAGGCTAGCTATAAGACTTAAGAATCAAGAGATGATGAAGTGAGCCCTGGGTGTGAAATGATGGTGGTTATGCAGACAACACATCGAGAGGAAGCACACATACCTAGATTTGATGATAGCCTGTTCGACCTAGATACAACAAAGCACGATTATTTAGGAAACCTGGACCAAAGAAGAGAAAGAGAAGAAGTCTAAGAGCTGGATTTTTAGAATCAACCTTATAGACCTACCAGAATAGAGTATCGTCAGCCTCTGTGTGAATGGTCGTCCTCTGTCTGATGGAGATGACGCGGTCGACAGTTACGCCAGCCCGGGCGGGCCCAGCGGTCTTTCATTAGGGTTATTAGTCAGTACCGCTCCAAGGCACTTTTGGTCACCTTCTCAATATCCATGTGCGTGTGCGTGTACGTCGGCTTGGACGTGGACGTCAGTTTGAGGGTTTGGTTTTCATCTTCGTGTATGTTGGTATGGTATATCTTTCTTTCCACTCTGTTTTGTCTCTGTTCTATCTCGTCTACTCTTTTCATTCTTCTCACTCTTCTTCCTCTTCTTCTCCTTCCTCCTCTTATCCTTATCATGTGTATCTTGTAAACACTCCATGTTAAGCATACATCGAGACACTCTCTCAAACACACATGGCAGTATTTGAGCAAATTCTATTTAGGATCCTTTGCGCAAATCTCATACGTACCTCACTGGTCCTTCAGTCTAGAACATACGACTCTTCTTGTAATGGAACTACCCCATCTCGATCGAGGGCAGATCAACAACAAATAAGCAATTTGAAGAAAGAATCCGTAGAGGGGCTGATGATGTCACCGGAGAATTTATTTCATCACGTGGCGTGAGATTACATAAGCCTTCCCCCTGAAATCATGTTCCTCGTCACGGCTGATCGTCATGATTGACGTCATGACAAGAAGCGGACTGATCCCAAAAAAAAGCCATCTGCTTCGCATGCTGGAGAAAACTTCAAAGTCACTCAGAGAAGGAATCTTTTTCTTGATATCTTCAACTGCCAGGTCAAGAAATAAAGAAGAAACCAGAACTGCAAAAGTGTCTTCGACCAAGCGAAGGACGAAACAAAGTGATCAAGTCTGTTCTGTCCTATCATCCGCGTCTTCTGATAACGAGTTCGGTAAGTTCCGAAAGAAGAACACAAAGGCGGATGTAGAAATTCACCTCAATCAGCTTACTGTCTTTTGATCCCTTGACTTATGATCACATCTCATTCTTTACCATAGGGACTTCTGACGGAACCCATCATCTCCTCCGTTTTAGACAATGACGGCATCGACAGCTGGTTCCCAACGGGCATCCCATCCTGTTCCAGCTCAGAATGGACGCAATGCCGGTCAGCCGACGACGTTCTCTGGAGGTTCTCAACAGAGACCGACGTTCGGTACTGGGCAAAACACTCAGCTGTCAAATGGTTCGTCGTATGAAGTTCAGTGCAAAGTAGACATTGATTTCTATGCTCACGTCTAGCCTTTTCGCTCCTGTTTCACAGGTCGGCCCGGACCGCCGATGTTCTATCCATCTCACAGCTATAATGGACCGAATAATGGCGGAAAGTCTGGTCGATCGAACAACTGGACATCCTATCCCGAGCAACACCATCCTGCTTCTATGTCAAACTTTGGAGCTCCTTCATTTGCGTATGGCATCCCTCCGGGCTCACCCTACCAAGCGTTCGGAGGTTATTACGCATCCTCTCTTTCTCCTAGTCCTCTTCCAGTGCCTCCTTCTCGACACGGTCCTCAACAGCAGCGTCTACCATCTCCATCTCCGTCGATAGTTTCCCAGTCGTCCGTCCATTCCATCACGCCTTCGACCTACGCGCCTTACTACCCAAACGTCTCCCATGCCTATTACCCTCCGCCTATACCACCAAGAGGGTTCAATGGTCCTCCATCCGGTTCGTCGTATGGAGGGATTTCCCAGCCAGCCTCTCCTAATAGCAGTCAGGCAAGCACTATCTATGGACCTTCGCCTTCTCCTCAAACAATCCAAGGTCCGGACGGTCAGACGTGGATGTATTTCCCGGTCATGCCGCCAGTTGGAGGTTATTACGATACACATACACTCAAGCACAGTCCGGGCTCAGCTTCGTACTCTTCAACCCTTAACACGACAACAGTCTCGAATCCAGCTTCATCGGCTGCGAGAGCTATGGCGCCTTATGTGTCTCAGCAAGTTCCTTATGGATACGCAAATCCTACGGCCTATCCTGGGCCACCAAGCTACAACTCGGTCAACACTTCTTCGTACTATTCCCAGCCGCCTCCACCTCCATTGGTATCTCCAGGCCAACAGCCGGTAGGGTCTACGGCTGTAAGACTGAGAAAGCAGACGACTGGATCTCCGTCATCTCCTGCTCAGCAATCCCATCCTAGGCGACATCCAAGGCTGAAAGAGACCTCTCGGACGCTTGAACGAAAGCCTTGGCATCCTGTTCCCCCCGCTACGAGGTGTGTTTTGACCGTTATTCTTCCGTTTCAAAATTCTCGATAGTCTCACTCTTCTTACTATCTTCGTGCGCCAATTTTCTTCTAGGAGCGAGTTTGTGATGTGGGTCGGGAATGTGGTTCGTGCCCTCGTTATTTCTATCATTTTCGCTGGATGAACACTGATAAATGCATCATCTATCATTCAACCTTCAGCCGTCAGATGCAACTGAAGAAGAGCTTTGGAGGTTCTTTACGACACCACTTCCTAACTCTCTAGATAAATCACCCCCCTCTTCCGACCCAGTTGAAATCGGATCTCAGTCTCCTTCTTTAGCAGCTACTGATGAGGATTCCACACCCTCCCGACAACATTCTGTCGTATCCTCGATATTTCCGATCGCCCGGTCAAATTGCTGCTTTATCAATTATTATGATGAGCCTACTCTTCTTCAGGCTGTCGCGTTCTTCAACAACCAACCGATTCGACCGGCGGAAGGGGCAAGAAGTCCTCGTTTAGTCTGCCGAATCAGAAACAAGGAAGATCAGCTCAAGGCCGGCGTAGGAGGGCAGAGAGGAAGAGGAGTCCATACCGGTTGGGTAAAGAACAAGTGGGCGAAAGGAGAGGAGGCGGGAACGGATGTTCAAACGATGGCGACGACAACTATACCTTCATACCACAGGGAAGATCCAAATAGGCCAGAAGGAACAGATGCAGAGGAAGTGAAAGAAGGGCAAGTATCAGACTTGGAGGTCTATCGGCCTGAGAAGGGTCTGAGTACAGCCAGTCTCCGAACAATGTCCTCCCAGGCATCTACCGATTCGAGTTGTAAGTGCTGCTCTGTGGCGTGAATGTCCTCCTTTCGTACCAAGAGATTTCATTTGACTGACTTTGACTTTTCTTCTGTTGACACAGTCTTGGCACGGTACTTTCCTGTCCGTTACTTTATCCTGAAGAGTCTGACTTCGGTAAGTGGTATCATATCGCTCTCTTCCCCCTTAACGTTATGTTGATAAACTAAATACGACAACGTGCAGACCGACTTGGATACATCCACAGAGAAAGGCTTGTGGGCAACCCAACCACACAACGAGCAGGTCCTTGATCAGGCCTTCCGAACATCAAAAGACGTCTTCTTGATCTTTGGAGCAAATCAGACGGGTGAATTTTACGGTTATGCCCGGTACGTTGATCTTTACACTTTGTGTTCATCCCGGACTGATGTCAAGGCACGTCGAGTCTGACCATATAATTAACAATTTTGACGGTTTCAGGATGGCTGGACCGATCAACAAAGAGACCACCCGTGTTTCTTGGGCCTCTCGAGGATCAATTGGTTCTGCACACTCAGCTTCATCGTCCGGGCCAGGCCCTACTAATATTCATCCTCATCACCAGCGATCAGCTCCTGATCGTATTGCTGAGACCGCGGAGGAAGAGTCAATCGAGGCTCAATCGGTTGGTCGGGCAGCTACGGCGCCTCATAAGCCTCTGAGTGGTAAACAATCTGGAAACCGTCTGAACCACCCAAAGATAACTCCTTCGATGAAGATTGCAGGAATCCATTTTCCGAGTCAGATTTTGCCTGACGTGAGCACATCCCCGGCTGAACTGACGCCTGGAGAAGAAGAGAAGTACGCATCTGGTCGACTCGATATCCCTCCATTCAGGAGCTCAACATTATCGCAAGAAGCATACCGGGAGCCGGTTTTCCATAAATTGAGCGCGCCTGCCGAGCTTGAACAGGCGGCCAGTCCGGCCCATGTGTCAATCGCGGATCCATCAGAAGTGTTTCGGCCATTGACAAAGGTTGAGACCAATGCAATTATCGAGGAGGTTGCCAAAGCAGGTTGTTCAAGAGTATCACCCGATACCTCCCCGTTAAGATCGCCTGATCATCTAAGATCATCCTCTTTAAGTAGAGACAAACCTGATCTTCATCTCGATGAGGCCAGTCCGGATAATAACCGAGACGACGATGACGACAGCGCGGATGAGAACGGGGTAAAACGAAAAGACCAACTTGGATCGGTCGTCCCGTCTTCATCCGAAGGGGTCTCTTCAGGCTCAGCTCCTAGTGTATTTACCGGTTCTTCTATCGATACAACCTCTTCTCGATTAACCGGAGGATTCTATTTCCCCAACCTTCATCTTCCGCCCTCACCTAACGTTCAGTCGACTGTTCCTAACAAGACAGTAAATTCCGAAACAGGAACGGCTGTCGATCCAAAGAACGAAAAGAGTCCGAAGAATACGGGTGCAGGTACCTGGGGGACTTCATTCAAAATTGAATGGATTCAGACAAGAAGATTACCGTTCCAGCGAATCCGACATCTTCGAAACCCCTGGAATAGTGATCGAGAGATTGTGAGTTTAGCCTTCGTTTCTTTCGTTGCCTTTGAGCGCTATCGTTCTCTTCTTTCTTCAGCTAATCATCAAACGTTTTGGTTGTATATGGAATTTCATTGTTGATAGAAAGTTAGCCGAGATGGAACTGAAGTATGTTAAGTCACTCATCAGATCGACCATTCAAGAGGCATCTAAACTGATCTCCATGTATGAAATTTCCTTTGTCGCCCTCAGATCGAACCGGATGTCGGTCGATTGTTGCTTCAAGCATGGACAAACAGCCCGACAACACCTTCCCACATCTCACCTAGCGCGCATTCTTACCCTCGGTCGCCTTCCCACGTTGAATTTAACAACCAGGGTTTAAAATTAGGTGTGACATCTCCTGGATGGAAGCCTTTGGGGCTCAGGCAGCAAGAAAACGTAGGCCTAGGTTTGACTGATATTGATCATACCAGCTGATAAAGAGGAAATCATGAGAGCCATACGGTACTTTCAGTATCTTCTTCACCAGGTCTCTTTGATGGTCTCGCGTCTCCTTCATCGTTTCGGGGGGTTTAATTCGTTCATTCTCTTAGCTACGCACTAGTTTGTTTATTGGGTTTGCATTCTTGCTTGTTTTTCCTTGAGTTGGGTCATGCTTCTTCGTCATGTTCTCTAATTATTTTCGTCATCATCTCTGTACTTCACCACGCTTTCCGTCAGCACTTTTCTGCATTTCTTTATTTTCTCTCCCTTGCTGTGTGCTACAATAAACGAGCGTGCATCCCACAGTCAAGCATCTCTTCTTAACTCGATACTTTTGTTTCCTTCGTTTTTGTTTCATTCTTTTTTCGATGCTCAAAACTGGCTTTCTCTCCAGTCTCATTCCGACTCTGCTCTATTTCGTTTTGTGCTCTGTTCTTGCTTTCATTCATGTCTCCTTTCGTTTGTTCTACATACTCTCAGATCGGATACGTCTGTGTATTCTCTTCCTCTGTGTCTGGCTCTCTGCGGCACAAGAACCTAAAACATTTCTTTATGTCTTCCAGATCTGTGTTTCTTACATCTATAAACACCGATGATGGGAACGGCTGCTACTCGTTTCTTCCGTGATGGATTAAAATAATGAACTTGATACTACTTAGAAAGAAGGGAATCTGATAATCTCAGTTTTTCCCAGCCAGAATCAACACCGAAGGCCATTCGACCTCTACTGTATCCCCGGCATGGCCTCTTCCGAGATCATGTTTAACGCCTTGCTTCAATCTATAGACAAACCTCGCTGCAATATCTCTCTCGAGGGCTTTGTCTTCTGGGTGAGTTTGATGGTATGTATGAAGTGACGACCAAGTTTGAAAGTAAGCATCCAGTTGGTCCCAACTCATCGTCTTCTTGATCGATATCTGCTCTCCAGAAAGACCTGTTTGAGATGTCGTTGTTGTTGGCTCTGTAACTAGTGGTGGAAATTCTTTCAATCGGAGGAAAGAGGACGGATCCCATTTGGAGGCTTCGACTGTCGATAATGTTTTCGGTGGGCTTGGTTCCGGGTTTAATCTTCCATTTGGCGGAATGAGTACAGCCGGATCTCTTTCCCATCCTCTTAGCGAGCTTTCAGCAGGGGTGTAACGAGAGATGGATGTAGGGAACGGAACAGCATCGAGAAGATCTTCGACGATGGATCGTCCGGGTTGTTGCCAGTACGGGCCGAGTGAAGACGAGCCCTTGGAGTAGTTATTGATCAACGGGCCTTGCGAGGGGTGCACTGGAAGATAAAATTCTAGAGCGATATCAAAAATAAATAGGTACAATTATTAAGGAGATCTCGGATAGCAGATAGAGATGAAGTAAGAAACGAACCTCCATACCCCTATGGAACCATATCGGAAGCGCAGGATTCGATCAGTTTGCGTTCTTGACCGAGTACCGACTAACAAGGAGTTACCCACAAAGAAAGCTACCGTTCCCTTAGGTTTCAATATTCTTGTAAGTTCTGGCCAGACTTTATCAAAGTCGAACCCTGTGTCGACACCCATGAAGTAGTTGGTTAGTGAGGTTCAGGTGAACGTGTGCGAAACTATACTAACAATGGCATGCCTGAGAGCGAACGTCATTATCAGATGGTGAATATAAACGTCTGATAGAGTTTCATCAAACAAAACGGCAGATGTACAACCTCTAGAGCTTACCTGACCGACTACCAGCAGGTCAACGCTCTCGTTGTGTACAAATCCCGAGAGATCCTCTGCCATTCCCACATGATACTCAATCCTGGCATCTTCGGCCTTCTCCGGCTGCAGAGCCGAATCAATCATCTTCTGAGACGGATCAATCCCCAGAACGGATGAAAACTTGGTTGACAAGTTCTGAGCGACGAAACCTCTAAGAACAGATGCGTCAACGAATTCAAGCCGTAAAAGACACTCAGCTCTCGACAAAGCCATCAGATAAAGACGGCCCTTTCAAACAAAGAATTCAATAGAAACCTACGGGCCGCAACCGAGATCAACCGCTCTCTCGAACGAACCTCCTCGATGACGATGATAGCTGTAAACAATCTCATAAAAAGAAGACGGGTAGGTAGGACGGTAAGAGAGATACTTTGCAGCGTTGAACGTATTCTGTGCGAATGTAGACATGATGTGCTTGTCTGTATGTGGTGTTGTATGCCTGTTTCCGAGTCACAGATCAAGATGGCGTAGATGGATAGGTGTTTGCTTAAGTAATCGGCCGAGCTATGCATCACGTGACCTGCTGCCGAAGGAGATGAGTTCCGTCGTTTGCCGGACGTCATCCCGGCTATCCGATCTGGAATTTGGGGTTTCTCAACTTTCGAATTCTGATATAACTTTGTGTATCTTCTTCTTCTTCTTCTATCTCACCCTTCATCTTCATCACATATCCCTCATCACATCTCATCACATATCTAGCAGACATACCATGGTATCCTGTGCGTCCTGGTTCTCGTTTGACTTGAGTTGAGAGGACTCGGCAATATTGTTCTCCTTCGTTCTCGTCTGACTTTTGTGCACATATTCTTTATACATGTAGCAAAGCACATCGTCAACGATCCCAAGGCCATCGTACTTGATGCCCTAAAGGGAGTCGTGGCTCTTAATCCTAATGTAAAGCTTAACGAAGAGTACAAAGGTTTGTTCAAAAACATCTCCTTTTCTTCTTGAGCCTGCTGTTGTCGAGGCAGAGCCGCATGGTTTGAACCTGACATGTCTGGTACATATAGTCATTCATCTGGCGAAAGTCCCTCACCAAGTCTCTATCATCTCTGGGGTACGTGTCCTTCCGACGAATACCAAAGGAGAACAATCAAAGCTGATCTGTAGTACATCTTTCTTTCCTCTTGGAACACAGGGAGGAAGTGGTCATGAGTGAGTTCAGCTTTTCAATCTGAATTCACATGATTAGTTAGCCATCTGTCGCCATCCTCAAAAAGCTAATCGATGGCTTCCTGCTCAGGCCATCTCATGCTGGCTTCGTCGGTTCCGGTCTCTTGAGCGCTGCAGTGTGAGTTCAAATCACCGTTCGGTATTGTTTGCAAAGAACTCGTATGAATATATAAACTCTGACCTATTTACTTCTTAGATCTGGGAATGTATTCGCTTGTGAGTTGTCTACAAATTCAGCTGCAGTTTGCCTTTGGTTCTAAGGAATGCTGCTTCGATCTCTTAGCTCCCAACACCAACCAAGTCAAGAAAGCTCTCGAGATCGTCGACAATGACAAAGGGCAAGTCTTTCTTGGTTTAGATGTTCTACACAAGGCTATTGTTATATTGCCTTCTCAATCTGACGTCAGTCCTTCTCGATACTCGTACAGAACCTTGATTGTCATCATGCAGTACACCGGTGATGTCCTTCACTTCGGACTCGCCAAAGAGCAATTTACTGCTCAAACCCCATCATCCAAGATCCGACTCCTCGCCGTTGGAGAAGATGTCTCGGTTGGTCGAGAGCAAGGTAAAATGGTCGGTCGTCGGGGTATGGCAGGAACTGTTCTTGTCTACAAGATTGCTGGAGCGCTAGCAAAAGAAGGGGCAGAGATTGACGAGGTCTATGACATTGGAAAGTATGTGGCGGATAGAACGGCAACCTTAGGAGTCGGACTTGAGCACTGCAGCGTGCGTTTTTAACTTTCCCTTGTATACACCTTATTAGAGCAAACTCTCACTCGTGTTTTTCTGTGTACTGTTTCTGTCGATGTGTACGTAAACCGCTTTACAGTTGCCTGGATCAGCCAGCACAGAGTCACATCTCAAGCCTGATGAGATGGAGCTGTACGTCTCTGAAGATACTTGCATTTGATCTTCTGACTACCCCTAACTTTTGCTCCCCCACCCTATGGTATGCACTCTTCTTAGCGGCATGGGTATTCATAACGAGCCAGGTCTCGAGAAAATCAGCTTACCGAAAACGAGGGAGCTCTTGGACCGAATGATCACCTTCTCCATCTCAACCTCTGATCCGGATAGATCCTTTGTTCCGTTCAAAGGTGACGGAAATGATGAAGTTGTTCTGATGATCAATAACTTGGGAGGAATTAGTCAGCTCGAGCTCAGTGGTATTGTTGGGCATGCAATTGAGGTAGCATCAGAGAAAGGCCTGAAGGTCCGACGAGTACTCGCTGGCACATACATGGTATGTTTATCCTCAACATATTTTGATCCGCGGTAAATCTACGTTGTGCTCACCATGATTACTTTTGTTTTTCAGACTTCGCTCGACATGCCCGGATTCTCTGTCTCCCTCTTCCTCTTACCTAGAGGAGGAGAGAGTGCCTACACAGCTGATAAGCTTCTCTCCTATGTTGATGCTCCGGGAGATGCTCCCGGATGGGCTGTAAGTATCTTTCTTCAGCATACAGTCATTCGATCTGACTTCATTGCGTAGTGTTCCGGAACCTGACAAATACAATTCTTTCTCAAGTGGAACGCCGCTAGCGAGCCTGTTATCCATATAAACTCGAAAGAAGCTTCGAGCGAAGAAAAGCCTGCCAAGAACAATGGATCTCGTTTGTCTCGTAAGCCGGATTTTGATTACTCTGTCCTGCTTCTTTCCTCAAGAGAATATTATGACTGAGACTCCGATACAACTATCAGCTACCTCATCTTCTGTATTCTTGGCAGCTATCAAGCAAGCTTGTGAAGATGTCATTGCAGCTGAGCCAGAGATCACCAGGTACGACACGATTGCAGGTGACGGGGATTGTGGAACTTGTTTGAAGGCAGGAGGAGAGGGAGTATTGAACGCTCTTAATGCTGGGGAGATTGATGGGAGGGATGTGATCTCTGCTGTTCTGACACTGGCTGAAAATGTAAGCGTTTCCCTTTTTGCTTCGATGCCAAGGACTCAGACATTAATCCCGATATGAGTTTTGTCCGGAAAAAAAATACAGATCGAAAGAGACATGGACGGAACGAGCGGTGCATTGTACTCCATCTTCTTTAACGCTCTCGCTTCAGGTCTTCGAAAAGCTTCGGAAGCCCAGAACACTCAGACTGCTACGGCTGAGGTGTGGGCGGCGGCCGTATCATTTGCTAAAGATACTTTGTATGAATACACGCGGGGTTGGTCTCTCTTTTCTTTTTGCTTCTCCTCTTCTGCAACTTGTACTTCTGTCAGTTCGTAGAGATGTCCTAATATTTGCATCATCGTCCTAATACAGCTCGAGCTCCATCTAGAACTTTGGTGGACCCTCTCGAAGTCTTCCAGACTCAATTTTCCTCTGCTCCCAACGACTTTTCAAAGGCAGTGCATCAAGCGGTCGACGCAGCAGCGGAGACCTCTAAGATTGAGGCTAAAGCTGGCAGAGCTGCTTATGTAGGTAGAGAAGAACTTAGCAAGGCTAACGTGCCTGACCCTGGAGCTCACGGAGTCGGGATTTTGTTGAGGGGGATCGAGAAGGCTTTGTCGGCTTGAAAGAGGGAGAGTTTCGGATCCGAATGTTTTTACTCTCTTCTTCATTGATAACTTAGCTGCTTAATTTATTCGCTTGTTTCAAGCCTTTTGGCAGCGAACTCTACACATGAAATGTCACTCAATTCAATTTCCATTTTGACAAGCTCAAAGCGACTGGCATTATAGACCACATCCATGTATGTACGATATATGCTAAACCAAGAAAGAGGGAAAAGACAGAGATATAACTGGAACGATAGCCTATCACAGTTTGGATCGAATGAACGAAAACGAAGAGGGTAAAAGAGAAAAGAAGGAAGAAAGAAGGGATATCTGGAGGAAGCGAGTGAAATCTTGCTAATACAAGCATTGTATGAAAATCAATAGAGACAAAGAAAAGAGGAAGACTAAAGGTAAAAACATGAATGCTGAGACAAGGTAGAACAGAACGAAACCCGGGAAGGGAATTAAAGCGGAGGAGACAACGCCAGCAAGAAAACGGGCGATTGAGAAGGAAAGGAGAGAAGAGAAGGGGAGATGGACAAAAGAATTTTTTCACTCCAGACCCCATTTTTAGCCGTGATCAATCGCACTACTGCGGTCTCTGCTGTGGTTGCTGTGGCTGCTGTAGTTGTTGCAGTTGCTGAGGTGGTTGAGGTTGCACCTGGCTCTGTATTGGCATCTGTGGCTGTAGCTGTTGAGACACCGGCCGAGGATGAGAGGATGGGTGAACTTGAGGATTGTGTGTTTGATGAGTCTGGTGTTGATGATAAGAGTTCACTGGAGGCATGGGATTGTGAGAGACATGTTGTGGTTGCTGTGTTTGTTGTTGAAGGTTCTGATAACGTTGATGCTGATGTTGCTGTTGCTGCTGGAAGACTTGCTGTGGGCTCTGCTGAGAAGCTTGTTGATATCCTGTAAGATGAGAATGAGCAGGTGGGAACTGTTGATATTGAGTGTAGGGAATAGAATATCGAGCCTGCGCTTGCGCTTGACTTTGACCTTGAGTCTGTATATCTTGACCTTGACCTTGGCCCTGGCCTTGCGTTTGCAAGTAGGTCGCCTGAGGGTGAACAGATCGTTGTTGCTGAGCACCCGATAAAGAGATAGGGTATGACTCAACACCACCGTAAGAATGATGTCCTCCAACACCCACACCACCAGTCGAAATAGGGCGCTGAGATTGAGGCTGAGGCGGTAGCTGAGAATGAGCTGATGGTTGAGGGGGAGATTGGAACTGAGACTGTTGAGGCTGAGCTTGAGATGGGGCGTACCCCGGGGATCGAATTTGGACCTGAGCCTCACCTTTAGGTTGAAGATGCGATTGAGGATGTGGTTGAGAATGGGAATGAGGATGTGACGTCGGTACACCAGCTTGGGTGCTTATGGAAGATGGGTAGGGCACTCTGTTATGCACAGCTGCAGGATAAGAGCCATTGGGTAAGCCTTGGTGAGGAGGGAGGCCGACATGTTGGATTGGATGTTGATGCTGTTGCTGGCGTTGCGGCTGGAGCTGAATCTGTGCCTGTTGGGCTTGAAGCTGAAGCTGTTGGAGTTGAAGCTGCTGTTGAGGGGACATTACGCTATGCGAAAAGAATCCAGGGTGGGATATTCCATTTGGTAAGAGAGGAACAGGTGCCGAAGGTAGAGATGGTGTCGGCGTCATGGTTGAAGGAGGTATGGCTTGTGTATTTCTAGGCTGAGCGGGGCTCGAAGTCGAAGGTGAGTCTTGCATGTTTTGCTGACTAGATTTCCGTCGGAGGACTTTCTCAGCCTGTTTCTTTTGACAAGATGAACACTACGGAGAGGAGGAATGAACAAGGAGGAAAAGGCGTGAGGAGAGTTAGTGAAACAATTAGATCTGTCGCGCAAGTTGTCTCTTCGGTAAAGAAAAAGACTAACCTTGAAATCAACCTTCTTCCAGTTCCGTTTAGGAATACCTTGCTTTGCATCCCTCTGATCCAGACAATCCTCATGTTGCCACTCTCCACACTTTCCACAGCAGATGATTGGACCAAACTCTAATGGGTTGACAGCGTAAAGGTTGCAAACCTCGCACCGGAGCGTCCAATCTTTATCCTTCTTCTTTGTAGGCGAGACCTTTTTCTTCGCGCTCCCGTTCAGAGAAGCTTTCCTGCCCAATCCGGTACTACTCGAACCGGAGGCAGATAATTTTGGCCTGCCCAGCTTATTTTGACCAGGATCGGGAAACAACAAGACCTCGACTCTGTTCCCGTCGATTCCTGTTGCTGCTTTTTTGGCAGACACCGACTTTTTCTTCTTCCCACTCGAGCCCTTTCCATTGCGTGGGGTCTCCAACCCGACTGGATCGATCTTGGATGAGCTGAACGAGTCGTCCTGACCGCTCTCGACCAGCGTAGGATCAAGTTCTCCGATCCGAATCTTGTATCTTTCCTCTCTCCTCCTCATCTCTTCCGCCTTTTCTTCCTCGACCCTCTCCTTTGCGAGCCGGGTGGCCTCCTCCCTCTGCCAGAGTCTACCTTCCCTCTCTTTCAGTCGGTCCTCTCTAGCTTTCTCGACGGCTTGCTTCTCTTTGTGCTCAAGAGCGCGAGCGGCCTCCTCTTTCCGAACTTTTTCCATCCGCGCCTCGGTCGACTGTCGGGCGAGAGCGAGTCGTTCTTGTTCGGCTTTGGATTCCTCGAGGTGTTGGATTCGAGACGAACGTTTCCTGTTTCTGATCGCCTCTTGGAGCTTCTTTTGGTGCTCGATTTCCTTTTGTACGTATATGTGTGCATATTCAAGAAAGAGGTCAGAATGAAACGGTGAACGCGCGAGGAGCGAAACAAATTTGAGAACAGGTTTCATCATTAGGGAAAGTGAAAGAGAAAGGAGCGACTGACTCTAAAGGCAGCGGTCACCTGGGGAGCGACAGTTTCTACGATATACTCGTAAAACATTTGTTCATCGGTATCGTCCGAATTTTCGAACTGTTTCGGAAAGTTTTCCCAATCGAATCTGCATACACAGACCTATACGAGAGACAGGGATGCAAAACCTTTCACATTGATCAGAACTATAGCGCAAGAGGAGGGGGTGGCGCTTGAGAAAAGAAGAAGAATGATGAGAAGGACGAGAGAACTAACGGCTTCCCATTCTATGAACCCAGCCAGAATCTCTTTCATCTTGACAATCTCATCTCTCGGGTCGGGCTCCTCTTCTTCTTCCTCCTCGATCTCTGCCCAATCCCAATCGACACCTTCGCCTTCTTCTTTTTCCTCGATGTCACTGATCTCGCTTAGATCGCTGTCGTCATCGTCTGACAAGAGTCCGGTCCCTTTCAACGCGCGTCTGTCTATTGGAGCGGAGCCGTGTTGTTTGGGTTCCTCCATCTTCATGGCTGCTATTGATGGTGATGAGGATGAGGATGCTTCCGGGCCTGCTCCCGATTGGGATGGATCGAGCCACTCTTTAGGAATCTCTTCCCATTCGGGAAGCGTCAATGACGCTCGGAGTGAAGCTCTAGTGGATCGAGCTTTCTTGACTGGCGGAGGAGCTGTTGAGGGCGACAATATCGGAGCCGATCGTTTCAGCCTCGACGATTTCTGTGGACTGGTTTCGATAGGAGTAGGCACAGGAGCGGCAGCAGCAGCGGTCTTGCCCCTCTGCCTTCGCCCTCTTGGTTTGGGCACGACCTTTTCCCGAGGTACCTTGATCCGCCGGGTGACCATCTTGATTGGTTTGGGAGGGATCGGGTGTTGGACCCAAAGTCTACTGTCATCGAAAAGCCAATAGGTGTTGCCTTTGGCATCCCAGCCGACCGGATGGATCCTCTATAGAAGGTGAAAACGCGAAAGGCGAGAAAAGAAAAGGACGCGCTTGAGCGGGAGTTGAAGGGAAAGAGGGCAGAGAACGGAGAAGGAAGGAGAGGAGAACGGACCCAGCTGATCTCTTCGTCAGGCTCGCCGTTGAGGACTAGTCCTCGGAACCGCTCACAGTCGACTAACTGCCACTCGCACAGATCGTGCATTGCTTGAAGCTTAGAGTAGGAGAAACAAAAAAGGACATGCGTCAACATAGATCGGCTCCTATCAGAACTGTTCATCCGGACGGAAGGACGAAGAATCCATGTTTCAGACAGACCTTATCGCCTAGCCCAAGTTCAGGCCAGTCTCTTGGCTCTTCCTCTGTACCCAACGCGTTCGTTTCTGGCGAACGGGAGAGGTACTGTAAGCGAAGATGGCGGACCCAGTTGGTTTTACTAGTCGCGTCGAAAGATTGATGTGGAGAGAGGGAAAGCATCCGTATCAGTTTCAGATGTTCAGGTCGCGTTTGGAAGAGAATCCTCAAGTGGAAGACACAGAAGCAGACATCGGAGAGAGGCAAAGGAGACGATCGGAAGGAGGAAGGGAAACAGACGACGTGCACTCACTCTATACGTTTATCCAGTGTAAGAGAAGTAAGAAGCTGAGTCATCATTGGAGCGATGTACCTGTCCTCGGTATTGTCGAAATCAAACTCGATTCTCTACCGAAGAGGAATGGGTTGAGAGGGAGAAATTGAGGAAGAGAAGAAAGAAAGCCGAGAAGAGGAAGAGAAAAGGACGATCAGTTCCCGACAAACACGACGGACGCGACGGGAAAGATGGAAACAGAAAAAAGAGGAAAGAAAGAGAAAGAAGGATGAACTGTAGATATAAAGAGGAAAGAACAGGATAGTACGAACCTCTGGATCCCAATCTATTCCACCGAGAGTAGGAAGCCACATCGCACAAAACTGACTGACGGCAGCCCATAAGGCATCCTGACGAAGTCTAGTAACAAGAGGTGAAGGAGGAGTCGGTGCGAGTGCCGGTGGATAATTTCCCGGACTGGACGCTGGTGATGGAGACTTTGACACGACCGCCTGTAGAGATGTTGATGTCGAATGCCTTAACCGAGGCATCAGAGGGAACACAGATAGGTTGATAGAACGAATAAAACGGTGAGTAGATGGAAGGAGAGATGATTAAACTGATTAGATAGAAGGTAAAAAGGTTAAGCCAAAAAAAAAAAAAAGAAAGTGAGAGTGGAGAAGAGCGACCGGGAAGGAGACAGAGCGGGAGGCGAGGCGAGGAGGGGTGGTTACGGATTAGGTAAGCAGTGAGACCCGGTTGGGTAGAAAATAAGGTCACGTGTTTCTCAAGACGCTGCCTTCTCATCAGTCATACTTTGATCGGCCGGTGTTTTCGTTGGGAACACTTCTCGTCCATCCGTTCTGAAGAGAGCGCGCTGTGATCGCTCACCAAAGGTACAACTCAAACCGATGCATCTGTATTCGGACATCTCTTCATCTGTGGTGATTGCCGGGGGAGCATGTCGTCTTGGGACGAGAAAGATATGGTTACAGGTACCCGGTTACTAACCGACTGATGTGTAACTGCTGACGTGCCCTCCCCCGCGTAATGTCTCTAAATTTCCTTCGTCTCTTTCCCAATCGAGTCTACAGATAATCTTCAATCCCATCCCATCTATCGGTCTCGGTCAACCATCTCCAACATCGGATTCTCACCGGGTTCCTTGGTATCGCCTGTGATTCATTCTGTAGTTTTATTCAGAAAGACATGTTTGTCCATGTCGTGTACTCGGCACGCTCCATCTCTCATGGTTCGGTACCGGGTAGACTGATCTCTCCGACAAGTCGCTTATCCGTGATCCTTCACAGATCGTTCTCATCCAAAATCCCGAATGGCAATGTTATCAGAAGAGTCTGGGGGTTCACCGCAAAGTCTCCTAGGATGCCTCCTCCTTTTAAGAAGATTGGGTCGGTCTCTTGTCAATTCTTTCTTCGGGTTTCTACTCGTCTTTTTCTTGTCTTTGTCCTCCGTCAATCAACTAATGTCATCCTTCGTTCTCATTCTTTTGTTCCTGTTCTCGCTCTCACATCCTCTACTCTCGCTCTCGCTCTCACACTTCAACAATCACATAGAGAGTCATTCATCGACAAGGATGGCAAGAACAATTTCCGTCTGTACGAAAAGGCAGAACTTCAAAAGATCAAGACCGCGGCAAAAGAGAGAAAGCCCAAGAAGAAAAAGGTGAACGCGTTCGCCGACCTGCCGGCCTACAACCATATGGACTTTCTGCAAGACGGTCATGATCCTCCAGAGGTCCTCTTAGTCGATACCATCGAGGGAGCGAATGCTGCAATCGGACGATTGACATCGTACGTCCTGTATCCAGATGCGTTCAAAGAATGCAAGAAAACGTCTTATCCGCTTGACAAATTCTCATCCAACGTTTTCTTCGGCATATCAGGCCTATCGGACTGGATATCGAATGGACGCCGAGCTACCGAAAGGGAGTTTCGCCCTCACCGACAGCCCTGGTTCAACTAGCAGACAACAAGCTAATTCTGCTAGTACGTCTATGTCAATCTCTCTCTGTCCATAACCCCACCGTCTATCGATAGCTCACTTCTGTCCCGTTCTCTCAGATCCATTTGGTGAAAATGAGCCGACCGCCGGAGGAATTATGCAAGTTGCTGGAGGACGAAAGCTTCATCAAAGTAGGCGTCGGTATCCGACGTGAGTCTCTTCTCCAAACTGAATCGTCCAAAAGCATATATGAACTCGCTGACAGCCTGAAATCTGGAAACACGCTTGACCGTGATGACTCCTACTCCAGAGGATGCTTGTAAGATTGACAAGGATCTAGGTACTTCTGTACAGGGAGTAGTCGACTTGAACCAAATATCACTCAAAGAACCCAACTTTTCAGGCGTGAGTTTCCTTCTCCATTGTCTGCCCTCTGCCCGAGTTCAAACAGAGAATTCTCAGTGACTGACGATAAATGCTGCGCGCTCTTCACTTTCAGCCTCGAAGTCTAGCGAAATTCATCGGTAAACTGTTGGGTCGATCCTTATTGAAGCCACCGAGCGTGGTCAAATCAAGATGGAACAACCGGAGACTTTCTCCCGAGCAGATCTCTTGTACGTCCATTATTCTGTCTGTGCCGGCTAGGCCCTTGCTCCTGGCTTACCCTCTCGCCTCACTGTCTTCCACTTCTGTTTCCTTTGACCCTTACCCCTCTCAGATGCCGCCAGTGACGCACTCTCAGGGCTTCAAGCCTATCAAGTTCTTCGTCAACAAGCACTCTCCGGGCTACTCTCCAAAACGTGGCATCTCCACACCAGAGACTTTGAACAGTTAAAGATATTCGATTACGAAACCGAGAAGATTCTTGATCGGTTACCTTCCGTTCTGGGTGCCGGTACGCCGCCAGCCGTAGGTGTCACCGCGGACATCTCGATCGGAGATAGTGCGACTCGGTCTGCTTCGACCTCGGGTGAGACCGACGAGCTGTTAGAGGAAGAAGACTCGGAAGAAGAAGAAGAAATCTCCCAGGCGATCAGAGAGGCAGAAGAGGAAGAGGCCATGGAGGAAGAAGAATTCGTCAGAGAGATCCTTCATAGCAATGTCGCCCCGGATGTCTCTTCCAAGCCGTCTATCAGGCCAGAGGGATCGGGATCGGGATCGGACGTGGCAGCGTTTACATGGCCGGTAACCACTGCAAAGCCTGAACCAAAATCGAAATCGGAACCGAAACCGAAGCCGAAAGCAAAGTCAACGTCCAAGTCCAGTTACAAACCGATTTCTCTACCGATATACGCTCTGTCAAACGACGATACTCTCGAACTGGCACCCCTTCAGGGATGGCGAACTCTTCCAAGCTCGAGCGAAAGACTACCTAGAGTAAGTATCCCGGCTGAAGCGAAGGGAGCGAATCATACGAGCGCAGGTCAAACCAAGAGAAAGTCTCCGGAAGGCCGATCTGGACGATCAGAGATTGAGTCGGAAGACTCGGTGGAAGCCGCTTCAGGTGAATACCGTATTCTTGAAATTTCCTCTTCGTCTTTCTGACTATCCTTACTGATTGACCTCTGCTCTCTCTCTCTTCCCCGTGTGCTTGTATTTTTTTTCTATTACAAAAAGAACCGAAAGAGCCGAAACTCTACCGACCTGGGTACTCACCAACAACAGCGGATATGGTGGCACTAAAATTATTCCTGAAAGGCGCAACATTGGCACAGATCGGTCGGAATAGCGAGGTTCTTCGGTAAGTCTCGCACAGCGCTCCAAAGAGAAATCTCTTTCTCCATCTTGATTGGCATGCGATCAATCAATTCCTTTCCTTGTTTAACATTATCTCTCTTTCCGTTCGCTTGACAGTGCTTCGCGGCCGAAAGGGGCTGTCGCGAGTGATGTACAATACGCGTGGAAACCGTCGACTGTCCAGTATGTATCCTTGGCCTGTTCCTCTATCGCTATGTTTTCTTCTCTGACGCTTCTTGTGCCGTTCTTTGTTAACCTTCCAGGCGGCGGATCATCAAAGCGCTCGACATGGACCGGACCGTTAAGCTAGATTCTCATCAGTGGGCCAGACTGACCGGCAACGGGATTCTTCAGGATGTGAGGGATGTAGATGACGCAATGGAGATTATCGAGCCACTCTTGCAGAGTAGACGGATGCAGGGTGCTCTATAAGTCGAGAACTCTTTGCTCTCATGTCCTTCCTCTCCCTCTCCTTCCATCTCTTGCCTATCCTTTTTGTTGTTTCATCTCTTCGGTCTCTCGATTCCCCGACTTTTTCGGAAGATGTCTTCACAATCCTTCTCCTTCTTCCGTATATCCCATAGAGATCGTGTTGATGTTGTAATATCTTTATCCTCGTCCTTACTTTCCCCAAGCCTCGATTTCTTTTCCGCCTTTGGATCTTTGTTTCTTCCGAAGTGTTCTCTCTCTTTGAGTGTATTCCCCTCCCTTGTTCTTTCCCCAACCAAGTGTTTAATTATATCATCCATAACGCCTCTTACTTCTCTATCCTGTTCTAGAAAAGAAGAGATAATCCATTCAGATATATGTTGTTTCTCTTGTTGAACAGATAGGTGGAAAGAGCAGTGAACATTGTAGTGACTCTGTCGTCCGCTTTATTGGAACAGTCTCTAGTTCATTTTCCTGATACTTTGACTTTCCATCTTTCTCTCGCTCGTCCTTCCTTCTCTTCCCGGATGTCTCATAGTACGTGCTGGCTCAGATGGCAGAACCCACCGGTAAGCGATGACTAGGGTATGGCTTACATATAGTTATCTTGTTCTTCCATGCTTACTATCGTTTTATCTGTTTCTGTGAATGTGATCCTCTTGGAATAAGGCTGCTGGAGCGGTCGAGTTGATCGCTGACGTTCTATCAAAGCAATATCTAGTTCGCTCTCTCTCTCTCTCTTTCTATTTCTCTCATGCCATCATCCCATGCAGAGATCTGACCTCTCATGTCCAAACTTGTATAGGCTCAACCGACGACAAAGTTCCTTCTTAGCTTGAACTCCCATCGGGCGTCTTTCCCTACGACAGCGACTTCAGCAGGGTCTTCTCAATCGCCAGGGTTATCGACTCGGTCGCTACATACCGTTGTCACTCACTCGTCTCCTTATATCCATGTGTTGATTGAAGAGCCCATCCTTAGCTCGTCGTCTGTTTCTACTCCCAAGAACGCTGCGGATTCTGCAACAAGGACAGACCAGTCACAGAAGAAACAGACGATGCTGAGTCTTACGCCGCCAGGAAGTTTCCATCAGTTATTGGCAGCTGTGAAGAGTGGGTTTGTCGTCAACGATCCTGGTACTGGAGCCGGGATTGGGAAGCAACGGACCGAAGGCGTACGTTCTTGTTCGAGACTTTTATTCATGTCTTCCCTTTGCTCCGTGTGTATGTGCTAGCAACATGACGGCCTGACTGATACGATCGATGAAAAACTCATCTCCGGTTCTCCCTCTCAGGTCGATATGGGAACGTCCTCTCTATCTCGGACGCGTAATCAGAGCACAGCGCTTAAGGTGGATGGACAGACTTTCGAGATTCCTTATGGAGTGACATCGTCCAACGGAGCGAGTTGGACGGGGGAGAGAGAGGTCGAATGGATCGTCAAGGTTGGAGGAATCAGCGGTGCTGGTGGGAATTCTAAAGGTGTTCTCATCGAGGTCTGTACACCCGTTCAACATTTACCTTGTCTCTGGGGCGAAATGCGTCTCGAGAAAAACAGATCCTAAGCTAAGCCATGTATCGTCGTTCTCTTCCACAGGTGGAACATCATATGCCTTCGTCCACATCCCTTCTCCCACTTCTCTATCCCAATACTATTCCCTCACCAACATCCGCCGAACTCCAAGCGTTTCTCATCTCTCTTCTTCCTCCTTTGTCCGGTTTGAAGTACTCACTGTCAACAGCCGATAACTGGGCGGACATCGGAGTCTCGTTCGATGATCCTTCGTTGATATCAGCAGCGATAGATAAAGGGGCAGAGGGGGACAAAACAGCGCCTGCGATCGACAAGGTTGAGCTCGCCAGACGGACCGCTTGGCTTCTCATCGGACTCTTACGAAAAGACTTGCTCTTCTAGCTGTCCTCCTTCTTACGTATGCAGATAGACCTGCTAACCGGCATGGTTACATGCTTCATTCGTCTTTGTAGATCATAGTCTTGGACGTTACGTGTAGTTCAACGTACACATCCTTTTTCTTCAGACGTTCTGCGCACACTTCCTTCCTCTCCTCCGCGCATATAGCTGATTCTGTAAAGTTCCTACATATATAAACAAACACACACACACACACACACACACACACACACACACACATTTAAGATACCTTGATTCTCTTACGATATCGATGTTGGCAAAGGAAGATACTCTTATGGTGCACACATGATCTCAAGGCTGTGCTTATAACGAGTGAGGGTAGAACGAAGAACGAACCGACTTGCCCAAACTTCCCATCTTTATCCGTCTTGATCCTCGACATCAGCTCAAATGCAACACATACAGCCGCAAGCCGTTCCGCTTCCGTTCCCGAAGTACTGTCAGATCGTTCAGAAAGCTCTCAGAGAACGCGATGGTGAGACATTGGCGGTCTTGTTAGCCAACGATCAACGGGAGATTGGAGAGAGGATCATTCTTGGTTTGGCTGGGTCTCACGTTCGTTCTTTTTCTTTTCCTTCGTTTTGACTGTCTCTCTTATGATAGCAAGCTTCTCTTGCCAAGAACAGATATGATACTGACTCTATGATGGGTTTCTTGGGGAAAAATTCCTCATCGTGTTTTGTTTATGTGGGAACTTCTAGCGAAACTTGCTCGTACCGCACACGCTCAAGTTGCCCAGCCCATTCTCTGAGATAGTCATCAGTCATATTCAGGTGCTCGTTCTATCCAAACAGGCTAGCTCCAGTCTAGGAGAGACAGAAGGAGCTAGTTGGGTCAATGCTTATAAAGAGCAGGTCCAGTGTCTCTCGTGAGTCTATCCGTCCCTTGCTATTCCTCTTGACCTTTCGCGTCCTTCCATGAAGGATGCTTCACAGTCTCTTCGATGGAGAGACATCCAGAAGAACGCATCGGGTTTAACATGTTACCTTTGGATCCCCTATAGACTTTTTATGAACCAGTTCTTGATCAACCAGACTTCATGGCCTCTTCCAGTTTTATATCAGCTGTGTAGAGATCTTCGAGATCTAGGCGAGAAGGTTCGTCTGAGCTTGTGCTTACCCATATAGTGACGTCTCTGCCATATATGCATATTCTTGACCTTTGTTCACAAACCCGATTGGATAGGCGGATGATTTCTCGATTTCGTCAGGTCTTCAGAAAACACCAGTTTCATTGGAAGATACCGCCAGACACATCAACAAAGCTTTCACTATCGTCGCTACTGATAGAATAAACAAAGGTGCAGAAGCTCGCCAGAGAGGGATCTATTATATCGCGGGTCTCTCGATCAAATGTTACTTCAAAGTCAGTCTTCTCCTTTTTCCGTCTTTATGTTCACCTTGACGTAGAATTCTGATGGATCTTCTCTGTTGAATACAGGTCAACCGACCGACGTTGTGCAAAAATATTATCCGCGCTATCGGTTCGTCCTCAAACCCCCAACCACTAGGTTCATTCCCTATAGCCCATCAAGTCACATGGAGGTATTACATGGGTATGCTAGCTTTCCTAGAGGAAGAGTACAAGACTGCAGAAGATTTCTTCTGGGAGGCTTTTAAGAGCTGTAGTTGGCATGCAAAACGAAATTTGGAGTGAGTTTGTTCTCCTCTAGAGTTTTCTCTCTGTTCTTCCCTCGCAGATCGAGAATCGGTGTGCTGACGATCTTGGTCGTTCTTCTCTCTTACCTTGTGGGTTTCTTACCTGGGTAAAAGACAAATCCTTTTCTACCTACTCCCTCTCCGACTCCTACGCGGTCTCCTTCCATCCCCATTCCTTCTCTCCCAGTTCCCGGTGCTTTCAGACACATATCTCCCCTTCATTGAAGCCCTGAGACGATCCGACATCAAAGCTTATGATATCGCGCTTCGGGCTCTTCGAGGGAAACTGCTCAGTCTGAGCGGCGGTGGTGGCGGTGGCGGTGGTGGGATCTGGACGGCTATGGAGAAAGGAAGAGAGGTCGTCGTCAGAGGTCGTTTGAAGAAAATGTAAGTGCCCCCTCTCCCTCGACAAAGTAATTTTAAACATGAAAAACAATCAGCCGATTGACTTCGATCTGTTTGAACACTCTCTTCTGGAATGCCTGACAATAGTTGGTTGGCTCAGAACAAACTCTCGAGGATGCCAATCAAGACATTCCAAATAGGCCTTCAACTTGCTTCGGGCTCTTCATTATTATCAACATCAATACCAGCATCAATATCAACCCCAACATCATCAAAAATAGAAGACGGCTCGTTTGGAAGTCTGGAAGATGAGGAAGAGTATGCGGACCCCGCAGAAGTCGAATGTCTGATCGCTAACATGATCTACAAGGTTTGTCGCCATCTTTACAGCCTGGTGCTATCTTCTTTCGCTACTAAGAATAGTAGACCGTAGTATCTGACCGATTGACCCTGGGCTCTTTGATATGTCCTCTATTATGCACTCTCTTCTTCATAAAGGGTTACGTCAAAGGATATATCTCTCACGGGCACCAAATCGTCGTCCTTTCTGCTAAATCTGCTTTCCCTCCACTATGTGGACCTTGAAGAAGAAGAATCTCGATGAAATACATAAGCATGGGCTCGGGCAGGTTTATATAGACGAAAATAATTTATAAGATTTTGAATATCTTTCAGCTCGGATTGATAATCAAACTGTGATTGTGTGACAACGCGTCTATGGAGAAGCCTATACAAAAAGGAAGGAGCAAAGGGAAGAAACGTATGTGCAAGAAAGTGATCTTGATCACTTTAATATCCATACAACTCTTTTCTAAGCGCCTTTGCCGTCGTTCTTTGTTCTATCCATTCTTCAGTAGTTTCGTGCCAGCCAGATCCGTTCTGTTTAGAAGCGAGAGCGAACAGATGTGCCATCTTGGTCAGATCTTGCGTCCTGCACGGTCATGTTTAGGGAACATGATACGAAATAGAGAGATATTTGGACCAACCTGGCCACCTTCTCCTATAGCTTTCAACCAACCGTTGCTGTTCAGCCATTCGGCCGGAGTACCGATCGCATGTGGGTTTCCTTCTATCTTATCTGATTTCTGAATAGGTGGAAGTTCAGGAGGAATCTGGCGGACCCGTGTCCAAGCGTAAGCGATAACGCGCGCTTGAACCTCTGATAATCGGAAGGGGACGACCCCGTATGCTATGTGAAATTAGTGAATAAACAAGAAAGTGTATTGAGCCTTCTTCATCAAGATGACAAGGGCAACGGAGAAGAAACTAGTCTACTCACCTAAACCTATGAAGGCGATAGTTGGGTCAGGTAGATAAAACATTTCACAGCTCCCGTCAAGATGATGGACAGCCGAACCTCCAATTCGGTCTTCCAATCCAGACTGAACTTTCTCTATCGGAGGCTTCTTCATCCCATCCTCTTTACCGGCAGCTAATCGAGGAATGACTACCGGATGGCTCTTCCATGGTTCATCTCTCGTCTGATCGATGAACGAATACGCAAAGTTATAACCCGTAGCAAAGAGGATGACATCCAACTCTTCAGGCCCAAGAGTCGTTCCATCGGAAAGGGTGACCGTTCCTGAGCCAGAGACTGATCGTAGTGGAGAGACAATCTGAACCTGTTTTGTCCATTTCTCGAGGGGTTCCGGAAAGACTTTTTCAGGTGTGGTTCGCGTAGAAAGATAGATCTTGCTTCTGTTGGACGTGTCGGGAAGAGCTAAGTTGGCAAGAGACATGTCGTGTGCGATATCGGATCCCTAGATTGGGTGAGGAAGAACAAGTAGTCAACGTCAAATAGCAGCGCATCACTGGTTGCGGGAATTCATCGGAAGTTGACCTACAGAGCTCTTTGCTCCCACAATCAATACTTTCTTCCCCTGGTACTTTTCTGCCGAGCGCCAAGATTGACTAGGTGCGTTTTATTTTAGGATCAGAAAGACGTCCCAGTAAGTACCAAAAATCCGAACAAGTGAGAAGTAAGATGTTCTAATATAAACCTATGTGCAATCGCGCCCTTGAAGTTCCAAAGACCTGATATGTATGGGATGAAAGGCTGGTTATAATGCCCATTAGCGACAACTGTAAGGCATCAAGGATTCAAACCACGAGAAAAGTTCGACCAATCAATCAGCCCATTTGTATAGAATAGACGAGGCCGGACATTGAACATACCGACATGAGAGAACTTCTCTTCATAGGGTTGACCATCTGTCTCGCTCTGAACCGTCCACCGTTCTGCGTCTGACGCAGGGTTCGGCGTATGGAACAATCGGTGAACTGATGTTGAGAACCGAATGCAACTCTTCAACCTGAGAGAAGGTATACCAATTGAACAATATGACCACTGATCAGTGAAAAGTCTCAATAGTATCGATCCAATCTGAGGACTTCGGAGCTCACCCGTGCGCCCCTCCGAATCGACGAAGATAATCTTGGATCCGATGATGAGGTGGAAAGATATCTGTTCCTTGATCGAATGGGTTATCTCTGAATGCCATGCTACAAAACAAGGGTGATCAGTTTCTAAACGTCCATGCTGTATACTGAGAAAGTAGTTAGAACAACTCACACATAGTGTGGAAGGTTTGTCCGCAAAGAGTTATACATCGGAGAGGGTGGAATATGGTGAGGATTCTTCAGCCCTGCTGGTGTGAGATAAAGAGGTTGTCCGGTCTTTGTGAAATAAACTGAGGGATCTTCTGTATCTTCTTCGAAACGCCTGATGTTAATTCAGTTCCTCCATGTTAGCCAACCTCTTGTCATCTGAACGACCAAAGAGAACAGACATAATCTTACCAGATTCCTCCGACGTCGTTTCTAGCTTCATAGACGACAATGTCTTTCTTCTGAACCCCTCTGTCGATCAACTGTTTGACCTGGGCAAGCCCGAGACTTCCGGCTCCGATGACTGCTACTTTAGAAAAAGGTGGAAGGGCAGCTGTTGGCAAAGACATGGTCGCAACTGTCCTGCTTCTATGTGTTCAATGATGATGAGTTCAAGGCCGAACTGAGAATCGGAGGTGGTGAAAAAGGAGAGGGTCTATATACATCGGCGAGAGCCGGCCAATGACGCCACCGGCGACGGAGCATTAGCTTTCTATCCATTCTTTAGACTTCCTCGCTTCTTCCATCATTTTTCGCTCCTTGATCATATAGAGAACAAGAAAGTTTAATCATACAACATGCTGTGTACGGTAGAAAGGAAACTCTGAGGATCTGTGGGGCGCGACTGGATAAGCATGCGAATAACAAACCTCGACTAAGAGATATGATTGTACATTGATCAAACACTAGTACATCTTCCACATTCCCGCCTATACACTACTCAGCTACTTCTCGAGGAGGTTCTACAGGTGTGACCTGTCTCCCTTTTGTCAGACTCGTTCCCTTTATGTTTGTCGACTCTGTCTGTTCGTCCGCCTGTTTCGTGTTCAGATACTCGTCTTCCGTCTCCCATCGTTTTGAACTTGTTGAGACGTTCCATTTCAAGTTATCGTCTACCTGAATTCTCTGATCTGGTTTCGACTGCTTCGGCTTAGGTGACGCCAACGACACCGAATTGGTTTGTAGGGAGCTGTCGATCGTGACAGGAGGGACAAACACAGTCGCTTTGTATTGAGCCAGCTCAAGAATAGACTGTCGAATATCATCCAGTGCTCGGTGTGAAATCTCTCGGTCGGCATCCCGTGCTCGACGGAAGGCGGGAACCAGAGTGGCTGTAAACGTTCGACCGATGCCAGGCGAGAGATAGGGCAACAGAAAGATCGAACATCAGCTTCCAAGTAATCGAATATCAGTTCGATAGAGGTAATCGAAAGACGTACGATACCATCTCGAGACACATTCCTTGATTGTGGATACATCTACTATGCGCTACAAAATCATGGGCCAAAGTGAAGAAAATAACCAACCTCAAAAGTCAATAGAAGATCTATAAGGCATTAAAAATCTGAGATTAGTACAGACGTAATGCAACCAATCTATCACACTACTCATCCCGCCATTTGGTCGTCTTAAGAACGCGGCATCAGCATGGACCGAGCTACCTGCCAACACTCCAGCTCTCTTCTCGGGAACTCGTTCTTTGATGTACTTGAGTACTTCGGCTTCGACGTGCTCGTGTGTGTGAGGAGAGTCAATGCACGCCTGGGTCAATCCAGTCTGTAGAGAGGGTGGGTTTAAGGTGGCCGCAGTCGAAGACACGGTTTAGTAAATACCAATCTGTTGTACATGGAGTACACAAAACGACATGCGCACCTTGCCATGTTGCTGGGTACACCACTCTCCCATCTTATCAAGGACCTCCTTTGGGGTTTGAATGATGAACGAGATGCCTTCGTCCACCGCTCGGAGCTCTCCATCGGTAACAATCACTGCTATCTAAAGGTTCCCATGGCCGACCAAACACAGTCAGCCTTGATATGATCCCTGCAGATTGACTCTTTTATAGAGACGGATAAAACCAACCTCGATGATCTTGTCATTCTCTAAGTCTAATCCTGTCATTTCGCAATCGATCCATACTAACGGACCATCTGCTGCTACCAACTTCTTTTTGAAAGACGACTCAATTGTCTTTGGGGTAACGATTGACTTGATCATTTGGTTCTTGGAAGCAAAGGGTGTCATGAATGCAGCTGGGTTGATTCTAGAGGCGACGTGAGATAGAGGAGGAGGAACACCGGTAGGGAAAGGGCTCAGACCACTTGGGTTGTATGAATATTGAGGTGATGCAAGAGAGGGTCTATGAGGGTTAAGTGGGTCGTGAGTAAGTATGTTTCGAAGTTCTTTGGCTGCCTTTGGAGTCGGAAATTTCTTCGCGTCTTGAACTGGAAATCGACGAAGTAGTGAGGCCGTGAGTCCTTTGTTGTACATTCACTCTACTATCCTGTATCCAGTAAGAATAATGGGCCAAGGATGAGATAGTGAAGGAAGCAAGTGAAGCAGAAGAGTGCAAGAGAGCAGGTATAAAGTGTGAGCGGATGGAGTGACAAAAGACGAAAATATTTGAATTTCATATAAGTATCACGTGCAATTTTAATCACGTGACTCCTAAATGGTTACACCCCTGGTTTGGCCTAACAGACGATTTTCAAGATTCTCATTCTTCCATAGTCCTTTATAACCTACACTTCTCTCTCTCCTCTCGACGTACTTCTTTCCTAGGCATTCATTATGAGACAGAAACGAGCAAAGGCATACAAGAGATTGATGCAGTCGGTAAGTCTTGCCTGATTTGTTCTGTTCTGATCTGTCGGTATATGCTGTTGTCTGCCCATAGCGTTCTGACCATTGGGTTTGTCGGTATCCACTTCATACATAGTACTGCTTGACCTTTGGATTCAGACAACCTTACCAAACTCTTGGTTCGTTTTGCAGTCTATCTTCTCTACTTGGATGCGTTTGTTTGCTATCATTTACAATCTTTCAATGCTTTTCCTACTCAGTCGACGCCCAATTTTGCAAAAATATCGCAAAGTCAGGTATCGATGTCGAGAAGCAGTTTGAAACTGTCCTTCAAGGCAAATGTAAACCTAGTGCGTGTAGAATTCTCGATCTTTGTGGGTTTGTTTTAACCGTGTTGAGACGTGTCTCTCATTCTATTCTGCCCTGGTGCTCTCGCTCTGCCTTGAAAAATACAGTGATTACTCAATGCTGCATGCAGGAGCTCTATGACCTTGGACGCGACAGTCAATTCGTAGTTGACTTGGCCAAGACGTTTGAGCGAAGAAAATGCAACCACCGAGAGCCAATCCCTGGAGATGAATGCTTGACATCTGTTATCGGTCAGCCTTTTTTGTTCCTCTTATATCCTTTCCCATATGTTCATTCGCGCTCAATAGCGCTCTGGTCTTTCTTGTGTTTCTTCTATCTGGTAAACAGGCGAGACAAACAAACATCGATATGTGCTAGCCACTCAATCGGAAGAACTCAGAAACTACATTCGAAAGAACGTACCAGCTGTTCCAATCATGCATGATAAGAGAAGTGTTGTGGTGATGGAACCTATGAGCGAGACAACCAAGGGAAAGAAGAATGAGGTCTGTCTGTTCACTCTCTCTTTTCTGCCGGTCATTTCCATTGCGCCACATGTCATCTTCGGGTAGTATGATCAACCGACTAACGGGTTTGGTTCTATTTTCTGCTTCTCCGTATTGTTTCCTCCTTTTATGGACGGCCATCGAATTAGATGGAAGAATCAGCACTGAAAGCATCCATGCCTACATCATCTCTTCCTCTTCCGCCAACCTCTCTAGTCGATATCATCGGTCTTCCCTCTACTTCGGCCGATGAGGCCAGCTCGAAGAACGCCACGGCCACTCAACCTCCTCCCCCGAAGAAGCGAAAGGGACCGAAACAGCCGAACCCGTTGAGCGTGAAGAAGAAGAAGGCTGCACCACCTCCATCGACGACAGTTGGCCTTAAAGGAAAATCCAAGTCAGACGGAACGAACGCAAGCGCGGGTGAAAAGAGGAAACGATCGAATGGAGGTGATGAAGAGAGAGGCGAAGGAGAAAATGGCAACGGCTCAAACGGCTCAGTGGTTGTCGATGTCATAGGAGGTGGCGATGGTGAGCTCGGAACAGGGCCGGAAGGGGAGAGTGAAAGGAAGAAGAAGAAGAGAAGAAGAAAGAGAAAGGCCTCTACCGCCGCCGGTGGTGGTGGTGGTGACGGCGTGGATGAAGGAGAAGACGATGAAGGAAGTAATTCAGAGGATTAAATGGAAGAGTCTGATAAAAAGCGCATTGTTATCAACATGGCACTGGCTACTAGAGAGCAACCCTGGCCCATGGTGGTCGATACTTGGTTGTTTTAGACTTGGATTTCCTTGGAACATAGACCACCAAGATCCCATGATTCATGATTCATGGGTTTAGTTGGCGCCGGTCTACTTGTGTGTTGGGAGAGAGACTAGGGGGGAACAGTAGAGTTTAACCCTAACCAGTAGTGCAAGCGTTTTCTCCAATCGGCGAGTCGCATTTGATCGTTCGTATCAACCACCACTACCTTGCACTCAACAATATCAGGCAGGACCCCTATACGCCAGGACAAGAGCAGACAGAGAACAACGGAGAATCAAGACTAGAACTAATTTTCACCCAACATGCCTCCCGCTCAACTTGCTCAAACGCTCCGATCTCGGATTCTATCTCAGACTTCCCGGATCCCTAGAGACCCGCTCCGTCCCAACGTCCAATTCGGTTCGATCCTCACAAAGCTTGTAGAGGAACGATCAAGATCGATGGAGAGTGGAGAGATTGCTGGCGGCTGGAGAGATGATGACGTGAGGGTTTTGGAAGGGTTGACTAAGGGGTTGGACAAGCTGGAGAGCAATCACTGGAGGAAAAAGGTTTGTCTTTCTATTCTTCCTTGACCACTGATCATCTACCCGTTTTGGCTAATGAGTTTGGGCAAACATCTTTATGTCTGTATGTCACACAACACTTGAAACAGTACCCTTTCTCCCGAAAGACACTCGTCCCATCGTATAAGCCGGCATACTACTATCGAATCGGAGACGCTATCGATCGAGCTCAGCGAAATGAGAAGAAACCATGGTGGCGGACGTTCTTCGGTCTTGAGGGTGCCGGATTGGAAGAAAGGATCAAGAGTGGAGAGTTGGATGAAAGAATCGGGTTGCCGTCAAGGAAGACTCAGTCAGAGCCGTCTCCATCGTCTTCATAGATAAATAAAAATGACGCTCTTATTGGTCTAGTCCTGCCTTGTGCTTTGACCTCCTTCTGTTTCAAATATGCTCAATGACGAACGTAAGATCCCAACCCTCAAGGTCTTGTTCTTTCAGGTATGTACGCAATTAAGAGCATTAAGAAGATATATCATCGGCAGGGGTTTTCCAAAACTTGAGCACAAATAGGTTTTCTCCGCCTGCTTTTCTATTGAGCGCAACCTAATTCATTCGAGAGATAAATTTCCACAACACCAGTCAGTATCGACTTGCACAGAAAGACTCGGCAAGAGAGAACGAAGAAAAAAAACAATTTTTGGATAAGAAAAGAGGAGCGAAAGAAAAATGGGAATGCACCTTGCCGTTTATCCGGCCTTGGGTAGACATTTCGATGTTCTGAATAATCTCTAGCGGCTTGTTTTGTTTGATCGCTACCAGGTAGAAAACTCCGATTGGAGACAAGAGATCCTGATGCAAAATTCGTCTCTTCAGCCGGGACGGAAGAAGATGGTTGGACGATAAGAACAATGAGAGAATGGGTGGAGAACATACTTCTAAACGAGACAGTAAGGTCTGCGTGAGTCCCATCCCGTCCAGTCCTCCAGCCCAGGTGGATCCGATACCAGGCTGCGTCTGTGTGACGTCTAATCTGTTATACTCGGAAACCGGTAGAAATTAGTCTTGAACAGCAACTGTTTGAGAAACAGATGAGAAAGGAAAGGAATACAAATACTCACTCATCTATGGATGTTGGGACGTATGGTGGATTGAACAGCAGGATGTCTATCTTTCTGTACATCCGAGGGAGAAGCGAGGTATAGAGTGTTGCTAGGATTGGATCTATCGGGATCTGAAACGTAGAATGATTTTGTCAGCGTGTGTGCGCACATATACACGTGTCATGAGACAGACACACTCGGAGGGACATATAAGAAGACGTACCCCGTTGTGCTTGCCGGTTTGATAGGTGCATTTAGCGGCGTGAGGATTGATGTCCGTGGATATGTATACTGTAAGAGGAGGACGAGAACATCGCAGGAAGTTAAACACAAAGATGAGTTCGGCCTTCTTGTGACAGATGGACGAGGAATTGTATGAACAGACAGACTCACAGGTTGAACTAGGACCCAGGATAGTTCCCATAAAGCTAGATACGATACCCGACCCGGATCTGTACTCTCCTCAATCGACATATTATAGTCAGCATACGATCATGAATCAAACAAGAAAGGCTTGCATACCCGATCTCTAGACAACATCTTCCTGAAGGTCCAGCCTGTAGTTCCAAAGCGTCTTGTTCTAACGCGTCGAGAAGGATGAACGAGTCCTCTGGATGATAAATAAGAAAGGAGGGAGTTTGAGAATCGGTCGACGGTGTGATACATTCCTTCTCCAGACGCGCTCACGAGTAAAGACTTGCCTGCCGGATCATATATGATTTCATAGTCGTCCTTAGAAAGATGATCCAGCGAAGGTGTTGGGATATCCATTGGGTGAATACGAGTGAGTGTATGAGTATGTTAAGTCGAGGTCTTCCTTCGCGTTGATGCCGACCATGTTCTCTCTCTGCCTTTGGTTACACGGGCACCTCTACGGATGTTGTCCTCAGAAGCATCCAGATTGAGCGCAAGCTTCATGTTTCCCTGAGTCTGTCCTTCCAAGCAGTATACCTAAGCGCCATGGGAACTCACACATCCATATGAGATCTAGAACATAGCAAGACGGATGGAAAGGAGGCAGATAGCAATCGAGAGCATGGTCACACCTTCCGTAACCATCCGAAAGCATAGCCGGCAAATATTTTCAATTTTCTTCATATTTCGATCTTTGAACTTGCCTCTAGCAGCATCAACAGCAACGACGGCAGCAGCTAGATCCTTCTCCATCAAATAGTCCGGTCTGTTTCCTAAGAAGAATACTGTCCAAGGTGAAAAGGCAGGAAGTTGAACAATAGAAACCAGTATAAAAAGTCTCATAGAGAGCTAGCTCACTCGGCTTTCCACCACCACTACCAACACTACCGTTCTCGTCGCTTCCCACCGAACAACTTATTTCTATAAACGCACGATGTCTGGTTCAGCAGCCATTGGCCATCCAGCAAACGTTAAATCGGAACCTACACCGACCGTCCAATGGGACCCTAAGAAGAGTTGGAGGCATATGGCTGCCGGAGCGTACGTCTATACTCTCGATTTTCTTTCTCTTTGTGTAACATCCAGCCAACGGAGCGTGTCTTTTTTGAGACGGATCATCCGAGCTGACGTATGAGAAGGTGCTCAAATGCTAAATCACCAAACACTTTCTTTGGGGTTCTGAATAAATTCAAAACATCGTTCCTCATCGCTACTCTTCGCAACTGAATGCTATCACAGTATTGGTGGAATGACGGGTGCAACTATCACCGCGCCTTTGGATGTCGTTAAGGTGCGTGCCGAACCATGATATCTTTCTCCTTCCTACTTACTACCAGAGCTCACACGTCCTCTGAGTTTTCTTTGTCCTTCTCTCCGATCAACAGACCAGATTGCAATCTTCTCTCTTCGACAGCCATCCTTCGTCCGCCCTCAAATCGATACCTTACTCTGCCCAACCACTTCCGTCTGCCGCCGCGTCATCGTCCACACTGAAACCTCCACCGATCTCTATCAAGTCCGTGCCGCTCCCTGAAAACGTCCAAGGCGTGTTGAACTCGACTAAAGGATCAGCTCTTAAGCCACCGAAACCGACGACGAGTCTACTCTGGAATTTTGTCGAGACCGGACAGTTGCTCAGGTTCGTCCAAGTGATCGTATATCCGTTTGTTTCTAGATCGGAACTTTTTTCGGGGAACTATGGGCTGAAACTTGATGAGCTTTTAATCACTTGGACGGTATCACTCACAGAGACATCGCTAGGTCTGAAGGAGTGCCCGCTCTATGGAAAGGAATTGGGCCTACTTTGGTAGGCGCGGTGCCGGCTCGGTATGATCACTAGCCCTTGGTTCTAGACTTTTGAGAAATCTTGTTCGGCCAAGCTAATCGAGTTTCTTTCCTGATCCATATTTGTCTTCTTCTTCTTCTTCTTCACCGCCACTTCCTTCTTCAGATCGATTCAGTTCTTCACATATGGAAATCTAAAGCTCATCCTTGCTGAAAAGTTCAACAACGGAAAAGAAGCCACATGGGTCCACCTGATCGCTGCCGCCAACGCCGGAATCGCCACGGGTATGGCAACGAATCCGATCTGGGTCGTCAAGACTCGATTGCAACTCTCAGCATCATCAAGGAACCAAGCACAACGAGCGGCCGCTACCGCCGCCGCCTTGGCCGTCAAGCCTGCTGCTTCAGTGTCCCATCTCGGTGCCGCTACGTCTGCAGCAAGAGCGGCACATGCATCCGCCTACTCGTCTCAAATTCTTTCCACCGTCTCTCCCATTCCGGCAGCCACTTCGACCTCTGCTTCTTCTATCACGACTCCTTTACGATTAGCCTCGGCCGCATCATCCTCAACGGGTAGTTCGTTGTCGAAACCTCCGTTCACGAACGCTTGGAACTGTACCACGTACATCGTTCGAACAGAGGGTGTCAAAGGTCTTTACAAGGGGTTGAGCGCTAGTATGTTGGGTGTCAGTGAACTCATCATTCAGTGGGTTGTCTACGAAGTGAGTTTCTTTGCCCTTGTATTTCACGCGGTGTCGACACTACGAACAACGAACAAAGAGAGCTGACCATGCAACTCCATTGTGTGTTCCAAACGAACCACTACTCACAGAGATTCAAGAGAATGGGAATCTCTGAGAAAGGGGGCAAGCTCGGAGAATGGACAGGGGTGCTCGGTGCTGCCGGAGGAGCCAAAATGTTGGCTGCTTTGATTACTTACCCTCACGAGGTATGTTTTCATTCCTGTACAAAGAAGACAGATTGCACTCGTTCTCTGACAAGCGTTCTCTCTTTGTTCACAGGTTTTGCGAACTCGACTTAGACAACCGATTCCTGCAGGGGCTACTGTTCCAAAATACCGAAACTTGGTTCAGACCTTCAAACTTATCCTTGCTGAAGAAGGAGTGAGAAGTTTGTACAGTGGATTGACAGCGCACATGATGAGAGTTGTTCCCAACGCCGCTGCGATGTACAGGTATGTTTCCTGTTTTCTTTCTTTGAATGCCAGAGAGAACCCAAGCTGAATTCATGCTCGGAACGTGTTCGCTTGGTATCTTGCAGTGTGTATGAGCTTGCTCTCCGACTCTAAATTCCTTTGTTTCCTCGCTCTCTCTAGAGGCTTTGTCGAGTCTACCTGCTTTCTCCTTCGATTCCTTTCTCTTCCACCTTACGCAACAACCTCCTCTCTCTCTCTCTGGTCACACTACTTTGTTTCGTGTCATGTTTTGACCGCGGTCTATATCTATACTGATAAATTTCAAAAACAACTCCCCGCCGTCTTTACTCCTGTCGGTTAGAGAGAGGGTAAAAACGAGAAATCCTGTTTCGTCTTGTAATTGGGTTGCAGATGATGATATGTTATACTATTCCTCGACAAACTTCGAAAACCAACTGTTCCCAGACCCACACCATGGACACTACCTTCTCTGCTTGAAGCCGGGTGCTCCAGTTTAAAACGAACACATGACAAGAAGAAAAAGAGAAAGATAAAAGCAAAGAAAGAGATAGTGAAAAAGCTCTCATCGTTTAGATGTTGTTGTGACCTTTCCAAATTCCAATAGCCAACTCGTTGATCGTCAACCTCGAAAGTAACCTCGAGACGATCACTCTAATCTTCTTCCTTCTCCTCTCTTTGCTCCGGTCATTGAGTGTTCTTCCTCCACACAGGCTAACAACAGGGACTCATCATTGTCCTTTATCCTGGATACGACGTTGTTTCACGGTAAATGACCGGTCCTCGTCCTCTCCCTCTTCCTCCGTTTTCAGCCGTCAGGGCTCCTTCCTCATCTGCTACCGCTGCTACTCCCACCACTGTCGTCACCTGTCCGGAAGACAGCATACGTACCTCTACTGCCGGGTCCGACAATTCAGATTCAGAAACCAGATTCGCAGGAGCAGACCCTACCTTGCCTCCACTTGGAAAAAGTACGTACATAGATGATCTGTATGGGATGTCTCCTTGACTCGTCATAGAGTTCCTCTTGGTTGGATTGTTTTTTTTTTCTCTCTCTCTCTCTCTCTTTCGAGAGATTGTAGTTCCTGTTCCTCAACAGTCTGGTTCTCGTCTTATTCCTTGTTCTATCTTGGACTCGAATGTAGCATCTTCATCCGGTGAAGCCTGGCCGATGAGCCACAAAGACGACGTCAGCTCAGCTACCGTGGGCCGGCGTCCCTCTGTAAAGAGGTCCTCGAGCCTCACGGTTCCAATCATGTCCACCTCTTCAGCCCGGGCTTCTACTTCTCAGGGAATACACTCGTTTGACTCAAACCAGAACCAATACCAACAACAATGTCAGATTGGCGGAGAGAGTTTGGGCTTTTTACGAACAAGCTCAACCTCTGAAGAAATCTCGAGTCCTCGCGTGTCCGTTGATTCGAACCGGACGAGCATAGGTTCAATGTCTAGCACGCCTAATCTGGGTTCAGTCTTGTCAAACATGGGTCATTCACCTACGATTCCTTCTTCTTCATTCGATTCGATAAACAAGACGCCTACAAAATTGATAACAAAGACGATAGAGACACCGACGACAGCCAAGAGGACAAACCCGGATAGTGCAAATACCAGTCATCTTCCTCCGGTAGGGCTATCTCCGTTACTACCGGTCGAACATACACCGGACACTCCCCGATTTAGATCGCACATGCATAGCTTAACGAAACGATTAGGCCTCCTGAAGCCTCATGTCAAGTTGGTCAAAACATTGGCGGCTGATGTCGCTGGCTTACTTGCGGCATTATCGGAAGCCGAAGAACGATTGACGGTAGGGATAGAAGCGTTGGGAGATGTGATGGAGGAGACACCGGACGGTGCTCTGGTGAAAGTTTGGAAAGATGATGGAATGGTTGGGAAAAGGAGGAGACAGCGAAGGGAGGAAAAGGTTTTCTTAGAGAAATCAGTAATAGAGCCTCTAGGAGCCTGGTCCGATGCCGTCAAAGAGGCAGAAAAGGACAAGATAGGAAAGAAAGCTAGCAGGTTTGATGTGAGTCTTATTCTCTCCTTCTTCGGTTTTTTCCGTGCTGTTCCAATAATTTCTTTTCTTCGGAGGCCAGTACTGAACCCTAGTTTTTACTGATGTACATACAGGAGGAGACCAAAGCGCTTCAGACTTATACGGCCAAGTATCTTGCAACTCCTGCTAGTCGAGATAGCCCGAAAGTAGATTTTGCGTACGAGAGAAGATGTCGGGAGTCCGAGTATGTTACTCAATATCCTTCTGCGTTTGATAGAGAAATATTTGCCAGGCTGATCCCTGTCGTTTGTCTTTCGCCTGGCAAATATCTACAGACTCACTCAATTCCAAATACAGACTCAACTCTTAGACTTGACATTTGGACCTCAATTTACCACTCTGTTCATTCATCTCCTGACCTTCCCTTCCCAATTGCTCAACCAGGACAACGTTCCCGTCAGTCCGATGAGCGGTCAACACGTCGCTGATGGACTTTCGATCGCCAACGATCGACATTGGGCTGTTCAGAATTGGCCTAGTCGACGAGTGTCAACGGAACGGCAGCTTGCGCTCGAACTTTCTAGTGGCGCTGGTTCGGCTTTACTTGATGACGACCGAGATGGATCAGGGGATGGAGAACGTCATATCGCACCAATCCCTGACGCCCCTTTGGTCGGTGGGGAGAGGAAACGAGATAGGTTGGGTAGCAAGATTCGAGGAGTATTTAGCAGCCTGCCCTCCTCCATGATCGCTCCCCTGGACTCGACGTTTGGTTCTAGTCATGGAAATGGTCATCAATCCAAAGATGCCGTCCTTTCTCCTCCGCCTCGTTTCAAAGTCATCAACAGGCCTTCTTCACCTAGTAACCCGGAACAAGCCCAAGGAATCAGAGGCTCGTCACCTACATTTGCGTCTTCAGCGCAAAAGGCGACATCTCCACCACAATCTCCTATTCTCGCCAACGATGTCAAATCCAGATCAGCTCGGCATTCGATCCAGGTTCTTCCAAAGTTTTACTCGTCCTTTAATTATCCCTCAGCTGCCAAGCCGAATGGATCAGGCACAGGAAGAACAGATCCGGCTTGGATTGACTTAAAGGAAAGGCAGGGGCGAAAGAAGCAGGGTTGGCTGTGGTGTGCGGGTGATAGAAAAGGTAGCGGAGATGCTGTGAAGGGCGGTAACTGGGAGAGTGAGTATCCAACTCTTGTTCTCTTCAAGTTCGCGCATATGAATAGTTGATAACACTGATAAGTTGATACTACCTTTGACTGCAAACAGTGTGCTGGTGTGAAGTCAGTCAATCGTACTTATTAGAGGTATGTATACTCTCATATGTCAATTCTGCAAGCATAGCATCTCTCTTTTCCAGCAGAGTCAATAATCGTCCTGTGGCATCTTCCTGTAGCACCGGATCAGCACCGACGGTGTCTTCGCGCCTCGTTCGACGGATCTGATGTTTGCTTCGGTAAGTGCCTATATATATACATGCACCTAAATGCCAGAAACATATCAGACCGTTTGTACCCTGCTGATGATATTACTTTCATCAGGCGCGCGAACCCAGAAAGTCGGATCGTAGATTTGTTGTAAGTTCTGTATCTGTTTGTTGTGAAAACCTTACAAGAGTTGTAGAAAACTGATAAGTCTCTGATATCTATCACTTCGTAGTTTGAGCTTGTGACAAGTAAATCAACTAGGAGGTACCAAGCGACCAGTGAGATTGAGATGCACCAATGGGTTGCTGCTCTTGGGTGAGTGGCTGGTTTGATGTATTTGTGCGCTCGTAGTGTTGCCTCTCGCTGAACTAGGTGATGCATTTGGTGCGGACTTGCCGTCAATTAAGAAACGCTATCGAAGCCTCCATCAATGGCACGGCCTCAGTACGTGGCGGATTCGGAACGGCCAGTCCATCCTCCACATCGGTAGATGATCTGGGACTCCTCAAGAACCCTAAAGCTCAGTTCAGCTCAGATCGAACTTCAGCTCCCTTCTCTGAGAGTTCTTCACCCTTCCCTGGGATCCGCAACTGGGGAAATCCAATCTCTCGAAAAATATCTCTAACAAGGAGTCGAAAATCCAGCCATGGACATAGTCCTTCTGAAGGAACGCCTGGTCTGTTCGGAGGCAGTCAGCCTTCAGGATCGATCAGGCGTCCTAGTAGTCCTTTCCAAAGGCGAAGCATGGATCAATCTCTTCCCACAGTTTCTATGGATGGTATTTCCTCCAGGTTCTCTCGAGCAAATTTCTTGAGTAGACCAAGCTTCCATGTAACTACGCCATCAGTATCTTCACAGATCCAACCGGATGGATCGTTGTCTTCTCCGCCTCTTTCCTCTTCGTCCTCTAGGCCCTCCTTGGATCTCTCTGTTAGACGTCTCTCGTGTCATAGCAGTACAGGAGGCGGTCTCGGCGATAGTGACTACAACCATCTGATTCGAAGGCTGAATGGGGCATCATCTCCCGACCTTGGGTTATCTGTCTCAAAGCAAGGTTCAATTTCCCAAAGAAGAACACATAGTGAGGGAAGTCAACGACCGATCGACTGGATCGGAGAGGGAGTCGAGTCGGAAAGTGAAAGAGAGGCGACCGTTGCGCTTTCTATATTGGATATCTCCAAAAGGAAGGAAAATAGAACATGTTTGGACTGTGGCAGAGCTAGTAAGTTCCATCTGCCGAATCTCTGTCAACAATATAGATTTCCTTTTCTAAATTAACATCCTCTCTCTCGCTAAGACCCTCGTTGGGCCACAATTGCGCTGTATGACAGTAAGATGATCGGATTCATGTGCATCGAATGTAACTCCACCCCACTTGATGGCATACTCAACAGACCACCATGGCTGATCATTCGTTGCGCTTTGGTTCTCGTCCATCTAAACAGGTTCGGGAGTGCACAGATCACTAGGATCTCACATAAGCAAGATTCGAAGTGAGACAAACTTCTCCCTCTACTATTTGACTATGTAGTATCGGATCAACTGACGACTTGTAATGGTCAAATTCTTCTTCGGTTCAATTTCCTTATCAACAATCACGCTGTGATCATTAGGTGTGGATCTTGACAACTGGAAGCCGGAAGATATTCAGATAGCTGATCGGACAGGAAACAACTACATTAATTCTATATGGGAAGCAAAGACGCCCACTGCAGAAGATAGAGCGAGGTTGGTTGTTCTTCTTTCTTTCCTTTTTTCTTTCTCCTTTCTTTGCTAATCATCCGCGCGCTTTAAAAACCCCCTCTTGTGTGGTCATGGTAGTTTGCATTTATTCATCCCTAACAAATATGTAAGTCGTTTTCATTAAGCATTCAAATATATCAGGATGTATCTAGAAATCTAATCACACGCATTTGCCCATACTCTACCATCGAATTTGTACTCCCTTCCTATCCTGTTGCAGGTCCGAGAAATCTGGAGGGCGTGAAAATAATTAGAAAATATTCCACCTGATACTTTGTTCCTCCGTTTTGTTCTTATTTTTCTAAATAACTACTTCTAATGTAACGTGGATGTGGCCATAATCTGTAGGAACACTTCTCATCCACAACATATCATATACCAGGTCGTTGCATTCCTATGGATATTTCTCTTGTCTCTCCCATTCTTCTCTTGTGTTTCCAGTTTACTCTTATAGTGTATGCACGCACAAATATAATATTAATCTTATATTTTATTCTACTATCCAATATGCATCACACATGCTTTGTTCAAATGTCATGTTCAGAAACGGACGCAATGGCTACGGAGGATCTAGTTGTTTTGTCATAGATGGTTGTGGATTGGAAGCAGTGCCAATTTTTCCCTCTGAAGCCAAGATGAATGAATGCATGTATATGTGGGTGTTTATGATAGTACATTGGTTATGACTGGTCGACCGAAAAGTATACACGGTGATCTCAGAAGCAGAAAGGAGGAGGGCGAGGCACGTAAGGACACGAATCTCATGGATCCAGTTTGAATCCACCGTCTACATCCTGCCAGGACCCTAATTTCTCCCACTCATCTAGCCTAAGAGCCAACCTCTCCAATCCCAACCTCTTTGGACCTCCGTCTTTCTCTCCCGCTCCGCCTCCACTACTACCCGACGGGATCATCGCCCGTTCCCTATCGACTTCTCTCTTCACAGTTCTCAAGAGTTTACTCATCTGTCTTCCGTAAATGGCTTCCATCCTCGAAGCGCACACATCCATGAAAGCACCTAAGAATGTCGGTGTGCCGTCCCATGCCCAAAGTGCGGGTTTCAACAAGCTAGCGACCCAGAGCCAGCCTGAAGGAAGAGTAAAGAACGCGGGAACTGTCGAAGGATTGAATGGAGGATATGGCGGATGAGACGAAGGAACTGGAGGGAGAAGTGCTGGTGAAGGTAGAGTGTGGAGGATGGTGAAATATAGAGTGAGGATACCAGTTTGGCGAAGTGTGTATTGAAGCGTTGTTTCTGGGGAGGAAAGTCGGCCGGTTGATTTGTTATATTCTGCGTCGGATTGACCCTGTATGTATGTTTATGGAGAAGCAGACTCTGATCAGTGCACAGAACGTACGATAAAAGAGAACAACTAGGAAGAGTATTGATAGACCTGTTTCTTTGCTGGCCAGAACGGAACAACCCAACAAGACTTTTTGACAAGTCTGCTTGCTAGTACCTCTCCCAATCCATCAGCATGCCCCATCAACATAAGCGCGACAACAAGCCTAGCGAGAGGAAAGGCGGCAGATGGTTTGGCGGTGATTTCTGTCTCTGCTTGTTTGATAAGAATCTTTGAAAAGTGGTTAAGAATCCATGTGTAAATTTCTGGTGAAGCCGAACGGGCAGAGTGTAGAATGAGTGAGATCTCGGAGGTCTAAATGGATGTGAGTGAAGAAGATTACGTTTCAGCAAAGAAGATTCTAATATAAGAATTTGACTGTGAACAGCGACAAAGAAAGAAAAAAAGAGATGACAGACGATAGAAAGAATATGAGATTGGGAGTTTGTGATCTGTCCGACTTTCGGAGTGATCTGACGCTTGACTGCGTTGCATTTCTTGCGCCATTCTGGTGATGTGTTCACTTTGGGCAGGATGTTTTTTTTTATGTTCTGTATTGAGCGACAAAACACGTTAGATATGAGGGATGGAGAGACGACAAGATATAAACAATCGATGACCAACCTGCATCTTGCCTACCCAGCTGTCCCACTCTTCTGCTTTCGCTCTTGATCCCCAGATCTCGTTCGCCTTTTTCATTTCCTCCTTCTCCTTTAGCTTTATTCCTTGAGTTTCTTCAGCTTTCTTTCTCTCATCCTCGGCCTGTTGGCGAGCTTGTTCAGCCTGAACTCGTTCGGTTTCTGCTTTCCGTTTGGCCTCCTCGGACGCACGGAGTGCGGAGGCGAGCCGTTCAGCCTCTTGATTCTTGGCCTGTAGAGCTTTTAGATGTAGTTCCTCGGTTTCTTTGATAGTTTGCTCTATAGACTGAATGGTGTGAAAGAATCAGGTTTTTTTCGAGATCAAGACGTGTATTGGATATGCAACAGGGTGTAACGAGAGGAAGAAGGAATCATGAGTGATATCGGACGAACCTCCCATAACTTCTGGTTTCGGTTATCAAACTCTTCCCGTTCTCTCCTTTCCTCTTCTGCACGTTCCATCTTGAGACCTTCTAGCAAGCCTCTAATAGCATCGAGATCACCATCTACCTCTTTCTTTACCTTACTCGTTCTATCTGGTTTGTTAAGCATCAGATTAAGAGCATCAGACCTGGCCCGGGCATGCTGATGGGATGTCTTCCATGCGGCTGTCTTTGACCGAGCGTTATAGAGTTCAAGTTCATCGGCGTGTGCAGGGGTCCCCAAAGCTGATTTCGGGATAGTATCCGCTCTATTTGTAGTTGTGGTCGTGTCTGTAGTTCTGGTGGTAGTATATTTGGTCTTTCTTTTGTATCCTTGAGGTTTAGTTGTATCTTCTTCGTCTGAGGGAACTGAGGACGAGGAGAAGGAAGCAGAGGAAGAGGAGTCTAGGAGTTCGTCCGAAGAGAAATCACTGTCGTCGACATTGTCTTCGTCGGAGGATGATGGATAGTCTACGGACGAAGCCAGGGCAAGATTGAGGCCATACCTGCCAGATGAGCTCGAAGGTGGCGCGAACCGCATATGGAAACAGGAAGGATGAGCAAGAGCGACAGCGATGTCTGCTGATGAATAGACTAGAGGATCGTTGCTGATGGATGGATGGATGGATGGAAAAAAGACTGAAATTCTTCTTATTCTTTTCCAATCTTTCGTAGTCTTTTTCCTAATAGGATTTTTCAGATTCTCTAATGGTATTGCTCGACGCGTCATTTATGACCGACGCGTCGCTCATCACCACCACCACCAACACCACTCACAGCCAACCTCATCAACGCATAGAACACACAGCTCCTATGCCTGCTACTCAGCATACACCTCTTCGCAGGATCTCCCAAGGATCTCTCAGACAGTCTTACTTGTCTTCCTCAGGCTCCAACCATGGTCATCCTTCTCGGACTTCTGCAACTAACCAAACTTCACTTCCACTCTCCCATCCCTCACTTGAGACGGCTACCCTGGGACTCGATCATCTCGCCAGCTCGTTTGCAGAGCTGACGGACGAGCTGGATACTCTTCATCAAAACAACTCGTCCATGGTGGCTCTCAGTCAAAGTCTCGCAGAGTTTAATGAAGGTTTCGCTGGCTTCCTCTTTGGTCTCAGGATGAACGCGTTCAGCGTTGAGTTTCCACAGGTCAGCCTGTTCTTCGTCTCGTTCGTATTTTGAAACGCTGACTCTCCGTACTGAATCTTACCCTGTACGCTCGCTCGCTTGTTTGTTCAGGCTCCTTCGGATCTTTCGTACGAGATGCACGCCAACAGACCACCAGCTCACTCGGCTGCTCCCGCTCCCTCTTCACCTAACCTGTCTTCTCCGTCCCGGTTTGGTTCACCGCTCGCCAAAAACACAGCCCATCCGGCAGACACAACGTACATGACTCAGCACTCTCAGTACTCATTCGCAAATGAGGAGGAGGCGCTCGATAATGTCAAGGCCCGAGCGGCAGCCGGAGGAATCACCAGAGGAGGTCGAGGAGGAACCAGAGGGGCAGCCTCCGCTGGAGCTAGAGGCAGAGGGGCTAGAGGTAGAGGTAGAGGAGGAATCTCGACTGGGGGAGGAGCAGCAGTGAAGAAAATCAGAGATGTAAGTTTCTGCTCTCGGCTATTTCCTCACCTCAAGCTATCTCACGACTCGTGGCTGACATGTACATATGCATATCCAGGCAAAAATAAGTTCAATGATGGAAACTTTACCTCTCGAGTTCAGAGGTTCCCAACCGGTACGTCCGGTTCTCTTATTTCTCTGTCTTCTTGATACCTCACACGACAAGGCATCTGACGATTCGACTTCACCCAGGCCTTGACCCAAGCGATGGAGCGCGTGATTTCGTCATTGATGGATAGTCCGACCGGTCTGAAGAGTGGGTCTCCTTGATCCATCCTCTTCCCTCTTCTCAGCAATGGTCTCTTCGAGTGTGTACTGAGAGTCTCCTTGGTTCATTACAAACAGTGGCAGATCTCGTGAAATCTGATCTACCGCAGATCAAAGTGAACCGTTGTCTGATCGCCTTGGTCGGAAAGAAGGTCGTTGTCAAGATCAACGAAGGCGTGCGTATCTATTTGCTCTTTATCATCGTCCTGGTTTGTTTACTTTTCGATCAACCAGCTCATCTGGCTGTCTCTCTCTTTTCACGCACACACACACACACACACACACTCTCTCTCTCTCTCTCTCTTTCCAACGCTACATCTAGGGAGTCACCAACTACCAACTCGTCGGCTAGAACCCTCCTACAAACAAGGATACAGTCTTGACTGCCTCCACATGAGATGAACGCATATACCCATGTATCATATACCCATGTAGACTTGTGAATCGGTCGGCACTCTGAGAATAACCCTAACATGATGCCCGACTTTATTGCCGGTCCGGCCACTCTACTTCTCATCTCAGTTCTCTATCTCGTCACATACCTTCCATCCATCTGATTGAGAGACCCCAAAGAGATTCACATACAGAGAGAAATGTCTGCAGTAGCACCAGCATCAACCAAAGAACCTTCCGGGTTCGGCGTGTCTCATACAATCCTCGTCAACATATCCAACTTTGCCGTCGACTCGTTCTTTTCTGAGGTTAAAGTGCTTGGTACGGAGAACGTGCCTGCCCAAGGAGGTGTCGTGTTGTTAGTCGTCCTTTGCTTTCTCGAGGATTCCTTCGATCAGCCTTCTTTGAAAGAACTCTTGAGATTGGTGTTTGAGATGAACTGACATGTTGTTGGTCTGCCGGGTGGGATTGTGTGGACGTCTGGTACTCATCTTAGCGCTTGCTCTCATCTAAACATGGGTAAATATATCTTCTTAGTCTTAGACCTCTATCTATCTCGTCTCTTCTTCTCCCGAGGCTGATGGTTCTTCAAATCTTTGTTATCGTCGTATACTAGCAATCGTCCGTTGTACTTTGGATCTCATCCTCTGTTCCTACAAGGTATCATGCTAACAGTTTCTCCGTGTTCTTCGCTCATTCGTCTTTCGGATCATGGGGCGGATATCAGGATCCGGCCTGTCTTTCATATGCCGTTATCGAAGCTACCAAGTCGGTCAAGAAGCGATACATTCACTACTGGGTCAGTACTCCTACACTTGTACTATTCTGAAGTTTGAGACTCCATGGCAGTTACTGAGAATCGTGCGTCTGCTAATACGCAACCCTAATTGATGAACGAATGTCAATCCAGGTCAAGGACTCGCTCTTCAAGAATCCGGCTCTCGGAGCATTACTTCTCAATGCGGGAAACATTCCGGTCGACCGAAAGAACAAGAACAACCAGATTCTCTTCAGAGGAACGTTCGAAGGTTTATACTCCTTTCCTTTCCATCTCTCTATCCTCCTTATCAAATACGAGATGATGAACCTCAGAATCGTTCTAAACTTTTAGCTCTAGTCAGAGATGAAACTATCGGAGTGTTCCCAGAGGGAACCTCGCACACCCATTCGAGACTTATGCCTGTCAAGGATGGAATCGGTTGGACAGCACTCGAGTACGTCAAGTATCTGGAGGACCAGCGCGTCAACTCGGCTTTGACCGGAGAGAAAGACTCTGTTCGGCCTGCGGTAGTCATCCCGGTGGGAATCACGTACAGTGATAAGACAAAGTACCGAAGTCGAGTCGCGATCGAGTGCGTTCCTTCCAAGGCTTTCTCCTTTTTTCCACTTGTCTTCAAAAGAAAACCATAAGCTTACGTACGTCCTCTGTTGATATGATGGAAAAATCTGACCTGGGCGATGTAACAGATTTGGCACACCAATCACTGTAGACAAGTATTCCAAACAGTTCCTCTCGGCCGAGGAGGGTGAAGCCAAGACTATCGTCAAACGGTTTACAAAATCGGTGGAAGACGCGATGATCGAGCTTACCGTCAACGCTCCTGATTGGTTTGTCTCTTTTGTCCGACCACTCCGATAGAATGACTGACTGCTTTTGAAGGAAATACTGACTCTATCTTTGATCGATCTCTTCTACTCAGGGACACGATGAACGCGGCTATCTTGGCCAGACAATTGTTGTGGTCGAACGAAAAGGATCTCAGGATGGAACACTTTAGAGAGGTCACCCAAACGTCAGTCTCTCAAATCCTTTTGATATTCAAAGATGCGCCCGGTAGCTTCATGAGGCTGACTTCCATTGGACTTCGGTTGCAATAGATTAATCGATCTACTCGCCAATCCACCTCCCTCAAGCAACCTATCTCTCCTGAAAGATGCTCTTTTGTCCTATCACTTTTACCTGCAGACCTCCCGGCTGTCTCACAGTTCGCTGTCACAGATCCCTCTTCCATCCACGCTCGATCCTTCTCGACCGACTCCTCTCCCTACTCGATTTTCTACCCTGGCGTTGTTCCTCAAAGACCTTGTGTCATCTCTGATCCGACTACCGTTCTTTGCGCTCCCGTTCTTGGTTAACGTACCAGTGTACCTGGTCGGCAGGTACGGAGCGAAGCTGGTTGAGGATGAGGAAGAGACCAAGGCGCAAATGAAGCTAGTATTCGGGCTGCTTGTCAGTGCAATGATTTACCCGGCCTGTGCGATTGCGCTTTACAAGGTCGCGTTCAGTGGGACCTGGGTTGGAGGAATAGTCGGCCTGGGGGTCGCGGGTGCGTTGGTTTTCGGACTTATCAACTATCACCTAACGTTGATTGATGATAACTATGACCAGTCAGTTCTTTGTCTTTTTATTTTTCTCCTTCTCTTCTTCATCTTATCCTAGATTTTCATCTTAACGCCGTGTTGCACCAACTTGACTGAACAGCGCTCGAAAGTTGGTGGCTACGTTCCGAATCTTGCTTGGAATCTGGTGCCCACCATCTTGGGATATCATCCTCACCCCGCCGTCTCAAGCTTCTTCTTCCTCATCCGACGCTACTGCCTCATCTCCTGAGTCTCCTCGACCGACATCCCCATTGCCTCCTCCATACGAGCCAAACCCAACTCGAATTCCTTCCAGGCGACTCGTCCGACAGGTCCTCCGTGCCCGACTCAGGGCCGCTAAGGGCCTGGAGAGCTACCTGCTTGGTCTAGAGTCCGGTGACGATAAAGTACCAGCCTCCACTTATCTAGCCACTTCGTTCATCACCGATCCTGTCAATGAGCAGGTCCTCTCGCCTTCGGCTTCAGCCTCGGCCTCATCGTCTGACTCGACCGGCTCGTTGGGCTCGTCGTTCGACATCGTCGGCGAGAAGGAGGGAGGAAGAGGAGAGAGGCTAGGAAAGGAGGTTGTGTCGTTCTTGAGAGATTCAGGCGCAAAGATCATAAAAGGTGCTGCCGGAGAGTTAGCAGACACACATTGGCTGGAGGACGAGAGTGGGCCTGGGGATGAGAAGAAAGAGATTTAATTACGAAGCAAGAAGGGGAGGAATCTTGCGGTTCATTCTACTGTTTCTCCTTGTCGTTAACTTTCTCTTCCTCATTCATTGAGTAAAGGTTTCTAGTTAATATTTCTTTCCGAGTCTCATCATATATGCGATTCTTATTTGATGCTGAATGAATGTATATCAACCGGCTCGGTCGCCTGCGTTGGTCTCAAGGTCGTGCACGTGCACAGCATTTGAAACTTTCGCCACACAGTTTACGCCTCGCTCGTCCATCCGTCGGACTAGGATTGATGATCAAAGCAAAGCAAACCATCACCTTCCTCTGTCTCTGTTCTGTCTCTTTTTGATCTTGCAGAGCGATTCAAGGACGAAACAAAACCTAAAGAGGAGGAAAGATAAGAAAGGATACGCGTCAACTTGAGCCAGTCCTATCAGATACCCCGATTTTTCCCTCTCACGTTCTCTTGTCGACAGCCTATTCTTTCATACCATCCAAAAGTGTTTCTAGATGGCACCTCCGAAGTCGGTCTATAAGTATTGCAGAGAATGGTTCGTGTTTCTATACTTCTACGTCTCATTCAAGCATTATTCCTTCCGTTCTGTTTCTGGTTCCAGCCGATTAAGAAAAACTTGAGGAGGGGAAAGAAGTCTGGGATGATGGAGAAGAGGTTTGATTCGAGTGACATCCTTAGCAAGAAAAGGATGAAAGTTCTAATGAGCTTTTAGAATGATTGCCTCCATCTTCTTTGAGGATCATAAGACTAATTCTAGCTGGTCCTTTTCTGAATGGAAATCCTTTGGACTCTGGGTATCAATTCGATGCGGGGTTGGATTGGAATTTGGATAGCAATAATTTACTTTACCCAAAGGTACGTGTGTCTGTCCTCTCGCTTCTTCCTCTCTTTCATTCTCAGACGCGTCAGAACTTTCTATTTATCTTATGCTGAAACTGTTTATGCCATTCTATCTTTAATTCACATAGGCCGATGTGCACCGCAGGATCCTTTTGAGAGCCTGTCGAAATTGTCAATATGAGGAAGAAGCCGACGCGGCGCTTGTCTACAGAAACGATCTACTAACAATCACAAAGTGAGTTTGTTGACATGCTTTGTTCTACTGGCCTATTCTTATCATACAGCAGGAGAGGCTCTTGGATACACCGGGAGGATGAAGAGGTTGGAGTGTAGACGGATCGTGAGCGAGAGAGATGATTCGGTTGAATGGAAGTTCGCCATCCTCATCGTATTTTGAGCCTCCCCGTCTTAGCATACTCGATCACATCAGACAAAATATGGAACGCGTACTGACCTTCTTCACCATGTTGTCTGGCTTCGACTAGAGAACAACCGGGAGTCATTCAGGATATTGAGACAGACCCAACATTGGTATGCTGATTTATTCATCGTCCTCTTGTCCGACGACAAAGGCGATCACTATGGATTCTCCATATTGATCATGAAACCATGCTGTTGTTCTCTGGTTATAGCCAAGACGGTCGGAGGTTCCTTGTCCTCACTGTCACCATCCAGAGTACGTAGTGCTTGCTCCGGCTGTATACCCTATGCTTCAAGATGAGAGAGGACTGACGTACTTCCCTCCTCTCACTAAATTCATCAGAGCTGTTTTCTACCAAGATCAGTCCAAGCGCCATGAGGTAAGATTCATTCAAGTTTTGGTGAAAAATAATAATAATGGATGTCTGAACCAAGAAAAGAAGTCTAAGAGGTCTGAAACCGACCTTTCTTTTGTGGTTTGCAGACGAGGATGACGGTCTTCCTTGTGTGTACGAGTTGCAAAAAGATCTTTACCGATCCAAGGGTGGGATCTGTCGTCCGGCCGGCAGGCGCCTAAGAAGAATTCCTCTTCAAAAAATCGACAGTCCGCGATTTGAGCGACTGCAAGAGGTGAGGACGGAGGTCTGAACGGCGTGGAAAGGCTGATCGTCTTCGTCAGGAGGAGAAGTAGGAGAGGACAGCAAAGGTTGTAATTGTACATAAAATTATAAACAAACATCCTTCTTAGATATTTCCCTGGCTCAGCATATGGTCTACACTAGCAAGAATGAGAGGTACAATGATCGACGAACAAGAGTCATAGTAAATTATCACTGATGACGATGATGGTGGTGATGATGTTGTTGGTCTTCGATCGTCCTCGATCAGAAAGTACTGTTCTTTCCATCCGATCAGCCTACGTTTTCACCTTCTATCGTCCATCCATCTCAACCATTCTTATATAGAATATTTCCTAACCTTTTGATCTCCTCCCATAAACACACACATACACATACAGTATGTCAAGCACACCACTTTCCTCGACATCACCAACCGCTTTCGAGGCTGTTCATCCTATCGTCCAATCGACATTCTTTCCTAGTCCTAACTTGAAACTTGAGCAAGTTCACATCTTCTCCAGACATGGTTCGTTCCTTTTATCGTCCCTCTTTATTCTTTTCCATGTTGAGCTCTGGATCAAACACACTGTGATGAGTGAAGGCTGATCGTTTTGGTTCTGTCTCTTGATACTTGTTCTTTCATTGCCTGCCTCTCCATATCGTCATCATCATCCGTTGTCATTCCTACGGCTCAAAATATCTGGTCTTGAAATACCCTTCTGCAGGAGAACGAACCCCTGTCCGAGTAAGAATGACCAACTTGTTTCCTATTCGGTGGAACATGTGCCACGTTGGTAGAGAGTTTGATGCTGCCGTCTTGGAAGAGACTGGGTCTTCCGGAATCTTGAGGGTCAACCGGAAAGTTGACGTGCCTAGGGGATCCACGAAGGAAGTGGCAAAAGATGGAGACTGGTGTGTTCTTGCCTCTCCTCCTTTATAGGTCTTGTCTGACAGTTTGCGTGAAGATCTGACCGCTCTGTGTGATATGTGCATGCTTCCTCCGTTACTTTGCTCTATCTTTGGTTCAGCCTGTTGGGAGAGTTAACAGATATTGGTAGAAAGACGTCATTAGCCCTTGGTCAATCTCTCAGAAAATTATACGTCGATGAGTGCGTGAGATCCCATTTGCTTGCATCTCTTTCTACAAATGTCATACTGGTATTCATCTCCTGGCTCTTGGTTCTATCAACATACAAACAGATTGGGCTTCTTGCCTTCCTCACCTAGTGCAGCTGACCTGTTCTTGAGGTACTACTTCTGATCTACGTGTCAACCTCAAGGCTCCATTCCATTCGTCATAACAGCTTATTGATATCTCTACGCGCTTGGTTGGCGGTTGACGAATTTAATCACACAGGAGTACGTCCATGTCTCGGACGATCGAAACGCTTCAGCAGATCACTACCGGACTGTATCCGTCTAGCACTCGAGGGTCCTGGCGACCGGATATTCATATCCGAAACCCTACAGAGGAATCGCTCTACCCCAATACGTTCTCATGCGCACGACTCCGAGATCTGGACAAGCAGTTTTCTCGAGCGGCAGCGCTCGCTTACAACGATACGCTGAAGCCTCTGGACAAGAAGATTGGCAAGCATGTTGGAGGAAAGGAAATCAGGGTGGTAAGGTTTCTCTTTTGGTCTAAACTGTATTTTTGAGACTTTTCTGGGCTGATACATCTTGGCACACCATATTCGACGTCACTTCTTGACCTACCGCAGGACAGCAACCCATCAGCCTCAGGAATAATGGATTCAATTCGAGCAGCAGAGGCTAATGGATTGAAGATACCTGCAGAATTCAACGATCCTGATGTCCGGGACACCTTGGTAAGATGGAGCTTGTACAATCTGTTGAAAAGTTTATGACTGATCGTTGAGTTTTTGAGTATTTTCTAGGAACGTGCCATAGTCTCGGAATGGTTTGGCGGAGTCTTGACCTCTAACGAAGTTCGAACACTGGCATCAGGAGTAAGTTGCGCAGCTGTTCTTTTCAGAGACATCATCTCATAACCCGGCTTATCATTCTGTCTTTATCTGTCTCTCTAGCGACTACTATCGGACCTTCAGCACGAGATGGCTGACAAAGTAGCAGGAAAGAAGGATAGTGTAAAGATGGCTGTGCTGGCTTGCCATGACACAACACTAGCTAGTATGCTGGCTACTTTGGGAGTGTTTGATAATAGGTGCGATTGAGATTGGTTCCCGACGTAGCGAATCACTTGCCTTGTTTTGTTGAAAGCAAATGTTGACGGCAACTTTTGTTCTCTCTTGCTCCGTTTCTATATCTTGTACGAAACGCTAGATGGCCTGGTGAGTACTCAATTTACATACTCTGGAATCCTTCTGCGCTCGGGGTTTTTTCTTCATAGGAAAGCTCACCACTGGTCGGATCTGTTCTGAAGACTTCACCGCTCATGTCTCTGTCGAGTTGTTCTCGACTCCTCCTGAGCCTACGACATTGTTCTCCCGCTGGACAAAACCCACGCCTCCTCGCCATTGTAAGTTTTCTCCGGCTACTTCTGGACCCAGTCAGATAGCTAAACATGTCTATGGCGTCTTTCGTCTTCTGAACGTGCGTGTTTGCTATGTCTCAGATGTTCGATTGAGATACCAGAACCAGCCGCTCGCTCTTCCGGCCTGTGCTCAACCTGAAAACCATCTTGCAGGCGTTCCAGAATTATGCACGTTCGAGGCATTCCAAAAAGCGGTAGAGAAGGTGACTCCTTTGGATTGGGAGAAGGAATGTGCTAGAGAGGAATGATCTATAAAACATCCACTTTATCTAAATGCCTGTAGCTATAGCTTTGTTATATGAGTGTCTCACGATGTGTGTACATAAACACGCGTGTTTCTGTTTTCTTTGCTGTTCTTGCTTTGTTCGATGCAAGCCTAGACAAAGACGTAAGAAGGCAACTGTATGATTATCAGGTCTGCCATCCTTGATCACCTTGTCCTGGTGCGCTCCACTTTGGCCTATGATCTTTGTAGCCATTTCCCCGTCTGCTCTTCTTCTTGTCCTTTTCCTCTCTGAGCTCTTCCCTCCTCTTCTCGACACGTTCCTTTCTCTCCCTTGCCTCTTCCTCATCTGTGCCCGTCGGTTTCTTGTGCAGACTCTCTTCGACCACTTCGGCCTCCCATGTTCTGCCTCCTCCACGGTCCTCTATCTCTTCGTTGGCTGAGGCGGAGAGACCTTCTTTGAAGCCGATGGTTCGTCGATGTGAATAACCGGGGTAGAGGGTGGGGTGGAAAGCGAAAGAACGGAGAATTCGGTATTGAGGTTGAGTAGCGGGTAGTGTCGTGTTGGGCGGAGGTCGTTGGGACGGAGGAATCATGTGTAGTGGAGGAAGAGGCTTCGGTTTAGTCAGTAGACGAGGTAGATCCCTGTTTGAATGAAGTGAATGTCGAGTTAACTGATGTGCGTTCTAGAAGAAAAAGGACAAAGAGAGAGAGAGAGAGAGAGAGAAAGTGAATGCTATATGGCAAGGACAACAAACGGGACTTGCCATAGAGTATACGGAACTGCATCCCTCAGAGTGACCAACACTGTCCCCTTCTGGACTTTCCAGCTTGCCTTCTCAAGCGGGATTGCATAGGCCTCTTCAGCTTCTTCTCCTTCAAGTTCCTCGAAATCGCTTACACCCTCCAACTCATCTTCGTCCTTCTCCTTCTCCTTCTCCTTCTTTCCTTTGGATTTTCCTTTCCCCTGCCCAGGCTCGACGACAGGTATTCGGCTCGGTCCTTTGCTCAAGAACGGTGCGACAGAACGAAGAAACTTTCCAAGCATGGCTTGGTTCAACTGAACGTTTCTTGCCTGGTCCTTTTCACCCGTTCCAAGATGAGGAAAGTTGAAGACGACCCGGGTCCAGCCACCGGGCCGCGATCTGATCTCTGTTGTGTTTTCTAAATCTGTTGCGTCGACGGAGAAGAGGACGGACACGCCGTGCGCTCGGATAGCGCTGACGATGGCGGGTGCGTCCGGGTACTTTTCGTAGCATGTGGTTTCTGAATCGAAAGAAGTGGTGAGGATCTGGGTCGACTTGTCGATGAATGTATGTTGGTTGAGAAGACCTAGGGTGAATGAAAAGTTGCCTGTCGAGAGAAAGGAAAGCAGAGAAAGTAAAAGTTTTAGGGATTCGCGCATGGATACAGAACAACGACGGGAGAGTAGACATACCTTCTCCGACAAGAAGGATCGAATCGTCCACTTCGAATGGCATGGTCTTCTTTGCTTTCAGCTTGGCTCGTTTCTCAGCTGCAATCTGAGCATCTGCGATTCTCTGTGATGATCCAACAGGACGGAGAGTGATAGAAAGCGCGATAGTTTCCCCAAACCTGGAGTGAGTATGAGCCATACCGTTTTGATGGATGGATGGATGGATGGATGGATGGATGGATGGATGGATTGTAGCTAGATCTGTGGAAAACACCTTACCTGCTCCTTTGCTTCTTTTGCCTGGATCTTTTGTTCGTGAGCCTTTCGACCTGCGAGAGCGCTCTTCAGACTCGGTTTCTTTGCCATTCTGTGAATGAATGAGTGAGTGAGTGAGTGAGTGAGTGTGAGGAAGTCAAGAATTCGTTGTAGTAGGTTTAATAGAAAATTATTTTAAAAATAAAAAATAAAATTAAATAAAAAAATCACATCATCTTTCTAATCAGATTCGTTGGCAACTTTTTCTTCTCTCTTTCACCACAAACCATCGTCTTGTATCGGGAAGATAAATCGCTCGCCATGTCTTCGTCCGAAAAGTGAGGGTCTTACGCGTTGGGTGTCTTGGGTTTGATGTTGAAATGCTGATTCAGACGTATACGTCGGCTACTTCGACTTTTGTGCATATCCATCCTACTTCGGGTTGACCTTCTTCTAGTCTTGTTGACGTCACTTCGCCTGATCACTTTAAGGATCTTCTTTCAGCCGACCTTAATCGGGTCTCGCTTCTAAACTTCTGGGCTCCTTGGGCTGATGTCTGCAAGGAGATGAATGAAGTACGTTCTTTCGGACTTTGGTGGAGATAATAGTTCTGTTGGCTTTCTTGCAAAATAAGCGGATTGGACCGATTGATGTGATGTATCCGACTCACCTAATACGCTCGCCTGTTTTTTCTTTCCTGGAAACTCTCTCTTTTTCCTTTCTTTTCAGGTCGTCAAATCATTAGCAGAGAAGTATCCCCAGGTCTTGGTTCTTAACATCGAGGCCGAGGAGCAGCCTGACATTTCCGAGTCGTTCGATATCGAGGCCGTTCCTACTTTCCTTCTGCTCCGAGTAAGCAAGCGCTTCTACGTTCCTTCTCGTCTTTCTCTCACTCCATCGGACTGACCGTGGCGAGCGCGTCTGTTCTACTCATCAACATAGGGTCACTCTTTGCTTTCCCGGCACTCGGGTTCAGTCGCACCCGCCTTGACCGCCGCTCTATCCACCCACGCGTCCTCTTCTCCGTCTGCCCCGCTGAGCACAACAACGGCGACCCCGCAGGCTCCTCAGTCACTGGACGAGAAGCTGACAACGCTCATGAACCGATCTCCTGTGATGCTGTTCATGAAGGGAAACCCTGATGCTCCTCAGTGTGGGTTCTCCCGGCAGGCCACCGCAGTATTGAGAGGAGAAGGCGTCGAGTTTGGCTGGTTCGACATCTTTTCAGATAACGAGGTTCGGGAAGGAATGAAGAAGAAGAACGACTGGCCTAGTAAGTATAGAACCGATCCGTTCTGTTCGTCAGGTGCGTCTGACTATGATGGGAGCATGATCTTGACTATTGGATCTTTTCACATCTTATTTGCCTTCAACAGCTTTCCCTCAGATCATCGTCAAAGGAGAGTTGATCGGCGGGTTGGACATTCTCAAGGAGATGGTCGCCTCGGGCGAGTTCCAAGAGTTGATCGAGGGCATCTAGAGTAGAACGGGTTCTGCTTGACCTTCTCTGCTTTCTACCTCTTTTTTTTTTTTTTCTTCTTTTTTTCTTCTTCCTTCTCTTTCTTCTTTCCATCGTTCACTGTTTCCTTGATCATATTGGAAACCTCGAAGGAGGGAGAAAAATGATGCATGTTCAATAACAGATGGTGTGTGTGTGTGTGTGTGTGTGTGTGTGTGTGTGTGTGTGTGTGTGTGTGTGTGTGTGTGTGTGTATTCGAACAACACATCCCATCAATAGTCAGCACAAGTCACAGCAGGTCGCAACAAGTTTCCACAAGCTCATACAGTCCTTCCTATCCATGAACTTCAAGTCTATGGTCTTGTTCACTCTTGCTCCAGAGTGTCCGATGACGAATACAGTCTTGAGCATTAGAATCTTTGAATAATCTTCCTAATGATTCTCCAATGATTTTCTAATGATTTTTTTTCTTTAGTTCTCACCTTCTTTTTATCTTTATATTTTTTTTCCCCTTCTTTCTCTCTTTTCCATCATCGATCGCTCCGAACTCTCTTCATCTTCAGCCCTCACTCACAGCTACCCTTTCTCGTTTGGTTCTCTTGCGTTCTTGCTTCTCGGGCTTACAGACCTTGGATACCTCATCAGTCTCTTCTTTCAGGATCATCTTCAAGACATCGTTCGTGAAATACACTCTGCAAAAAAGAAAAAGAAAAAGAAAAACAACCGTTAGACGATGGCTTCCTCTAGACGATCTAACTTTTCCGGAAAGTTGACAACTTCCGAGAGCTCAAGCCGTCCTTCAACAGGCCAGAGTGTCAACTCGACTGGTTCCGTTCAACCTTCCGTCCGTCGGCCAGACGTCTCTTCTCCTTCGCCCTCATATACTTCCTCGTCGGTTTCCTCCGTAGAACCAAGTCCTCCCGCTCAACAGCCGGTCGAGTCCTCTACTGAGAGCGTTGAGAGAGACGAGGACCTCTGCTTTATCTGTGCCGAACCTTTCAAATACTATGCGGTCGGAGTCTGCAACCATGTTTGTCCAATTTTCTTTTTTCTTTTGCCTAGTCGTTCATCTATATCATAATGTCAGCTGGCCTGGTGTCATGAAGCTTTGTAACTGAACAACAGCAATCCACCTTTCGTCCTGGGTTTCCCTATCTAAACCAACCATTCGTTATTGGCGGAAAATCTCGGCGAAAACTTGGAATGAATTTGTGTCATGTTGGTAGAGAACATGTCATGTGTGTTCTGTTCGACTGAGAGCGTTGTACAAAAAGACCGAATGCACCTATTGCAAAGTATGTCGTCCTGCTCTGCCATTTATCTCGTTCCGTTCGGGTCCATCTGCGCGACAGGTGTTGCTTTCTTTCCACTCAAGCTGAAGGGAGAGGAAGTTCATTCAACAATCTCTCTCTCTCTATGTTCTGGTCGACCAAGCTAACACTTTCGGTTTGTTTTATGTGTACGCCTGTGATCTAGGCAGACAATCCAGATGTGTTCTTCACACGGTCTCCTGATACACTTTTCGAAAAGATGCCTCGAACTGAGTTCCGAGACGACAAGCTGAGAATCAACTTTTCAGACGACGAAGTGGTCAGTGTTTCTCCCGTTCTCTCTTTCGCCAAAGCACCCGGCCGTTCACAGGACCAAGACACGACAACTGACGATCTCTCACCGTTCCGCGTGCTGTACACCAGATGGAAGAGTCCTTGCTTCTTCTGAGATTCAATTGTCCGTCAGAATCTTGCGATTATATCGCAAAAGGATGGATGGATCTTCGCCGACATGTCGACAAGACACACAACGGGTCCCTCTTATGGTCGGTCTTGTTTACCGTTGTCTTCCTTCCTTTCAGTGTTATATAGACCTCGTGATTGTAGAAAGAAAAGACAAAAGCTGATTCTAGGATTGATATCTGAATTTATAGCGACGTGTGTGTCAAGCACAAGAAAGTATTTGCTCATGAGCAAGAGATCTATCCACCAGCTTTGCTGGCCCATCATCTACCATCTCGAGTTCCTCGTCGAATGAAACCTCCTCAGCTGCCTCAGGGGATGGAAATTACCGGAGAAATGGGTGTTCATCCGATGTGCGAGTTTTGTCACGAGTGTTTCTTTGCGGGCGATGATCTGTTGAAGCATCTGAAAGAAAACCACGAGGACTGCTTCTTGTGCAAACAGGCTGGCATCAGGGATCAATAGTCAGCCCTTTCTCTCCAGTCTATTTTTGCTCAGTCTTGGTCAAGTTCTTGTTTGTTTAGCCCAACTCACGCCGGATGATCCTGGCCATGGTGTTTCTCTCTTGAATCTATAAGCTTCCAAACATATGACAAACTCGAACAGCACTTTGTGTCAGTGCTCCTCGTTCAATCAGCTATGTTTATTCGTTTGAAACAACCTTCTGATGCGACCGTTTTCTCCTCTTCAAAATCGTACTTGGTCCGTAGCACGCAACATTATCCCTGTTATGACCCTCAGTGCCAAGAAAAGAAGTTTGTGGTGTTTGCCTCGGAGATGGACCTCAAAGTCCATCAGGTGTCAGAGGTCAGTCTATCCATTCTCCAGCCCTGCTGTCGTTAGTTCATCAGAAGCATAAGAAGCTGACACCACTCTTGCCGACCGTTATCAGCACGCCTCTCAAATGACCTCTCGAGATCTCGCCTTGGCTCGTCGAATCCAAGTATCAATGTCATTCGAAGATCCCCGATCGTCCCACGCTGGTTCCAACGGATCCAACGGTCGAGGAGGTCGAGGAGGCGGTCGAAACGGATCCAGAGGCGGTAGAGGCAACGGACCGGATGCCAGTGGACGGGCGCTCTACGAGCCAGGAGTGTTTGACGGAACGGCTGGTGTACCAAACAACAAGTCGTCTAGGAGGGCTGGATTCGGCGCTGACCTAACTGGAGGAGACGCTAGTGCTGGGTCCTCCTCAAACGGAGGAGGTGTGACGAGCGAAGCTGAAAGGTACGGATCAGCATACCTTCTCACCTTCTCTTGTCGGCGCGAGCCTGTTTGTCTGTTCCTCAGCCGAGGCAGTGAGGCGTGCCATTTGGTCATTAAGCTGATGATATATTCACTATCTTTTCGCCCTTGAAACACTTGCAACACATCCATACGCATACAGAAAACATTCTGCCTTTATAGCACGCGTGTATAATTTGGTGGGTCGATCGGACGCTAAAAATGCAGCGTTCACTTCGTCCGTCCAGGCCTACAAGGCCGGTCAAGCCGGTCCCCGGGATGTGTTGGATACAATCTTCAATATTCTTGACCGAGACGTCAGCCTGACGATGGATGTTGCTGGCGGGGTCGCGACCTTACTTCTCTCGACTGATGAAGATCGACAAAAGACTTTGAGCCAAGAGATTCAACTATGGGGTAACGAGGTTAGTTTTCAGCATGTCAATCAGACCTCTCCACCTGGAGAACTTTGCGACTAACACTCACGTTCTCTGTGTTTCTAGTACTCTCGGGATTTCCCCTCGATCGACCAGCCTACAGGTGGTTCCGGCTCGAGCTATCGTACCCATGCCGTCAACGGTAACGTCAACGCCAAAGCCCTCAAAGTCAAGCAAAGCACGGCAAGTCACTCGTCTCGACAGGTTTGGGATCGAGTCGAGAGCGCGGAAGCCACCTTGCGATCCTCGGCCGCTCCGAAGCGACAGGTAATCAAACCTGGCACGATCAACTATGCGTCCGACTTCCCTGCACCCCAGGCTGTGTCCTCCAGCTCTCGGTCACAGGCGGGTAACCCGCCTAGCCTGGCCGGCTCTCGAGCACGGCCGACGCCAACGAATGCGAAGACGGTGCCTGGTTCGACCGCCTGGGCAAGCAGTCAGAAATCCTCGACGTCTTCAGATAGGTTCCCCTCATTACCACTTCCGACGGCTTCATCATCCTCTTCATCCCGGCCAGCGCCTGTGTCTGTGAACTATGCGTCTTCGACATCTGGTTCGAATTCCCGGCCATCTGCCAAAGCTCCAAAGCCCGTCTCACACGCCGCGTTCCCATCGTTGCAGACTAACTCGGCTGCAGCCGAGTTGGCTGCTCGAAAGAAGACTCTATTTGCGAGCCCTAGTGCGCGGGCAGAGTCAATCAAGCGAATCACCGGAGAGAAGTCTGCGCCAGCTTCGTCTTGGGGGTCTTCACCGACAGGCTCTGGGACCAACACGCCAGACATAGATGTAACACCTCCGCCAACGTCGGGAGGGAAGAAGAAAGGGAAAGGAAAGGAGGTCTTGTTCACGATCAGTGCTCGACCTAACTAGGCCAGTGTTGTGTGTATGGAGTGGGAGTGTGTGTCAGTGTGTGTCAGTGTGTGTCAGTGTGTGTCAGTGTGTGTCAGTGTGTGCGCGTGTGTTTGCTATGAGGAGAAAACATATATACTAGTGTTTAATTTCTGAGCCGCCCGTCCGTCAGAGCCGGTCGATTGTATTCTCCCCTGTTGTTGATCATAGCATAGACCATGGTAGCTCTATCACATGTTGTCTCATCCTCATGATTTCCAAATGACTAGTCGTCAAATAGATGGCCCTCCGTGATACACGGACAGTCAGAGTGAACGTTCGGCGGAGTGTGTGTGTGGCCGATAAAAGTGTAACATCTCCGGCGTATAGATGGATTTCTGTTATCTCCTCTCAATTTCTCATCTCCCATACCTTCTCTCATCCTCTTTCGTTGCCTTTGATCGCTCATCTACCATCTCTGTTGTAGGCTTCTTATATCAAATCATGTCGAAGACTATCATCGACCTGTGAGAGGCATTTCTGGGTTTCTTTTGTCAAAATCCATATGTCTATGCATGCACGCTTGGAATCACAGCTCACTCATTCCTCCGTTTGGATGTGACCGCTTAGTGACATCGGAGTGGACGACGCACTCGCTCTCATCTACGCCCTCGCCTCCCCTGAACTGGATATTCTCGCTTTGACACCCGTGTTCGGAAACACGACGATTGAACACGTATACAAGAACTTGATCAAGACGTTCCACGTGATGGAGCAGCAGCTCGAGACTGTTGAGCCGGACTCAAGGGAGACCAGATGGCCCGGACTCGTTCGAGCTCAGAGTAAGAAGATCCAAGTCTCGAAGGAAGGAGCAAGGCTTCCTATTGATGGAGAATTTGCGACCGCCTCCTACTTTGTAAGTCTTACAAAGTTCTTTATGAGCAGATGGGAAGGAGTATTCGGAGCTGACTTCTATGTTACCTGCTGTTCTCCTCGATTCCCATGATCTATGCCTGCAATCTATCTTTCAGCACGGACCGGATGGACTCTCCAACATCTCCGAGACTCGCCCAGAGCTTGTCCCTCCTCCGTCGTTCTTCCCCGCGTCTCTTGACCTATCCGCCAAGATCTCCTCGGACCTCATCCTCGAAATTTTGGAGAGGGAGGCTGCCAACACGGTTACCATCGTTGCTCTTGGTCCTCGTAAGTTTCGATTCATCTGTCTTCTTCACCCAATCATCCTGTCACAAACATCTACACACGACCGTGTTTCATCTGATCGACTACTAACGATTATGTTCTGATCATGTGCATAGTGACCAACTTGGCATTGGCTCACAAGGCAAACCCAGAGATCTTTACCAAGGTCAAACAAGTCGTCTGGATGGGAGCCGCTTTGGACGTCCCTGGAAGTGAGTCCCAGAATGAAGAACATTCTGTGCCTTGTCTTTCTATTGTATTGACTTTTGCTTTCCATCTCCATCAAAGACACCTCTCCTTCGGCCGAGTTTAATCTTTACGCTGATCCGTACGCCGGAGCATACATCTTTGACGCCTCCTCTCCTTCTCGATCTTCTCATCCTTTCCACCTTACGATCCTTCCCTTGGACGTCACCACCCCTCATGCAGTTCCTTTCCCGGAATTGCTTCTGCCTTCGCCTAAATCTCCGGTGGACGTGTATACTTCGGCATTCCTTCCTCGAGTCAAAGAGATTTACAAAAGCTTAGGGTTGCCAGACGAGATGGAGATGCATGACCCGATGGTCGTCTGGGTTGCAGTAGCGCTCGCCAGAGGAGACAGCGGATTCAGCGTCCGAAGAAGAAAGTTCGAGGTCGAGCGAAAGGGAGAGTGGACCAGAGGGATGTGTGTGATTGATCGACGGTTCGTCCGTTTCTCTTCCGTCGTCCTTTCAACTTTCTCTTCTTGTATCTGCCAGGTGGATCGTTTGGCTAATGCTTGACTTTACATCATCTATCTTTCGTCACTTTCTTACAACAAACTAGAGGAACGGAGGAGGCTGATCTGGCAATCAGAACGCACGGAGGAATCAAGCCAAAGTCGTCTGACGAGATCAAGTCTGATTCATCTCAGAGTGGAATCGAGGTCGTCGTAGAGACCACCGGCAAGGAAGCATTCAGGAAGGAGTTTATGCAGAGAACATTTGGCAGAGTCTGATCAGACAAACGACTATATAGAGATGGAATGATAGACTCATCGGTCCATGAAATTCGCTCCTTCCTTCTTTCTTCCTCCTTTTCTCTACCTTACATCACATTCTCTCTCCCTTATGATTTGTTCTATACCAGATGAAATGGTGTCTTTGTCAAAAGAACACATTGTCTGGTTGTGTGTTCATGTGTGTATGGCCAATACCGATGACGACACGTACAAGCATAGGCTGAGGAGCGGTGGTATCTCTAGATGTTACCATGGTGATTTACCCCAACCAAAGACTTCCCCACACACAACACACCCTCGGTTATACTCTCACCCGGACTGATCCGACGTTAACAAACAACTTTCTACCAACAACGATCCATTCAATCTCTCTTCTCTGCCTGGCCATCTGTCTTCTCTTGCTGACCTGGGTGATAACATTCATCTGTTGAATGGTTCATTTGGATTCCATGACATCCCCAGAGAAATCAGAAGTCCCTCCTCCTCGAAGGTCACCTTCGAGAGTCAGGTTCAGCACCCTTGGTCTCACTCCGCTCAAACCTATCTCGTCAGTTGCCGGTCTTTGCTCAAGATTGAACATATCGCTTACCTACTTGAACTTTGTGCCGGTGTGATATGATATAGATATGAAGAAAGTGATCAGGCAAAACGAGAGTACGAAGCTCAAGGCGGTAAATCAGATCCCGGAACGCCCAACCTATCTGAGTGAGTGATCGAATTTGTGTAGTTTGGTCGGATAGACCTCAATTCAAGTGCTGACTCTATTTTGGGTTCTTCTCCTCTCAGAGCTGCTGCTCATATACGACGGACGCTGTCCTTGGCATCTCTGGACACTCTTCTCTCCCTAGCAGCTCTTCCCTCGTCATCGACATACTCATTCACAAACACTTCTACTTCTTTGACTTCTACTGTTACCAAACAACCGATCTTCTCTCTGGCTTCCTCTCCTACCTCAAACAATCCTTCGGCTCTGTCCTCCCCTGTTCTCGGATATTCCGCTCTCTCGTCTTCTTTGGTCTTGAATGCAGAGCAAGAGGCAGATGCTCGATTGGCAGAGATCAGAGCGCGCGAACGGATGCTTCGTATAGAACAAAGGCGAAGGGAGGCAAAAGAGTTGCTCCAAGGCGTTACTGGCGTAGTCTGGAGGCCGGCTGGGGAAGGTCCGAAACGACCGGGAGACTGGGAGAGGGTCCTGGTGTTGAGTATCAGGTTGTCTATCCGTGAGCGCTATCTACTTGTCACATTCAAAAGCTTCGCGTCAGACAATCCTGATTTTGTCTTTCACCTTTTTTTTTTTTTGAACCGAGGGTGATTAGGTAGCTTCCTGTCCGCATATGGACTCAGAGCTGGAGTAAACCTAATTCTGTCGTTGTTCAGATGCTTAAGAACAAGGTATTTCTGGGAGTTAACATACAGCCCATCTTCTGTGACAGATCTTTCGGGAGTAAACCGTTATGCTGATCAGTTCATCAACGTTTTATAGAAAGCTTCAAATCTCCCTCTTGATTCGATCCTTGTTTTTCAAACCTGCTCTCCGGCTCTCTCTACTCCTCTCAACCTTTACTCTACTTCACACGCTCATTCTTCACACTCTTCGACTATCTCCTCCAATGTCCTACCTGAAGAAACGTATAACACACTCCCTTCGTTCGTTGCGCCGATCAACCAGTCGATCAGAGTCCTACCTCGAAATGTTAGAGGATGGATTGGACACGTTAGTGAGCGATGAACCTGGTTTCGGTCCACCCGAGATAGCCTATGACGACTGGGCAGGCGAAAGAAGGTGGCACGCTGCATTTGCTGGAGCGGTAGGAGCTGGTTTTGCGATTTACTGGTTGGAAAGGAAGGAGCGAGAACGAAGAAGTGTAATCGAGTATGTGTATCCTCCTCATCAAACTCTTTCTCATGCGATTATCCGAGATGTTCTTTGTAGGGGAGATGATTAAAACAAGGATTCTTTCTGTCCTCGTTTCACCTTTTCAAGACAAATCCTGGTACGAGGTCTAGAGGGAGTTTGGAATGGCGTCAGCAGACGTTTTGGATTGAAGATCCCGGGAGGTGATCTGGTTATCTTTGGGTAAGCCACTTCCGTTGAATATGTGATGATCCTGTCCGTACTAGCTTTCTCAATTTGGATTCAACTTGATGTGATAGACTGTGCGCTGGACAAATCATGCAGAATTGGATTGTGCGTGTCTTCTTTTCTAGTTTCGACACATCAATAATCTGACCTGTGTAGTCTATTCTGTTCTCGTAACGACCTCCAGGTTTCTCCTGAAAGACTTCCTCGCTCATACGTTTCCTTTATAAACGGTGCCTTCCAAGGCCCTGTCGAGGCTCGTATCATTCAAGGTTCGCTTGTCAACACAGGGACTATGCCTACAGAGCAATTACACAAACTACTAGCCAGACGCAAAGGGTTGACGCCCCTGGCAAGAAAGACGATCGAGGAGCTGCTCGAAAAAGCTACGAACGGAGTTGTCCAAGGAGAGATGGGAAGTTGCATGCCTGGGTTCGTCCAATAGTCCTACTCCTAACCTTTATTCATCATGTTCTAGTCATTGACGAACGGATGACACTTGTTCTTTGAATAATAGAGCGGTCCTTCATCCAATGAACGATCACTGTATTCCTATGCTTGCGAACAGATTCTTCATGGTATTCCAACACATGCTTCCGATCTATTCCGCTTTGCATCTGATTCCTCCACTAGTCCTCAAGCGAGCCGAGTTGTTTCAAGTCAGCGCAACACCTACATTGGAGATACTACCAGGAAAAGACGGATGGAACGGCGAGAAGGAAAAGGAAAGGTACGCCGTCAAGGAGAGACGGAAGCCTGGAGTTAACTGGAGGGAGGTAGGCCTGACGCTCTGGAGAGGAATCAAAGTGAGTTTGAAATCGCTTCTTTTATCGATCGATTGCCTCTCAAATCGGTCTGAATGTCTTTCTTCGGCTTTTTGCATTTAGGGAACCGTGCGTAGTGGAACGTTCCTTTCGGTATTCGTTGTTATATACCATGGTCAGTTTGTGTTCTAACTTTGAAGGATACATTATCGTAATGGCTTATCAAATTACTTCTATTTGAAAAAATCAATCTGAATTGTACTACGTTTATCAGCTGTGATCTGCTTGCAACCAGTCGTATACCCATATACAAGAGGCTGGTCGCGCCGATTTGTCAACTCCAAGCGGTACTTTTGGCTGGCCGGCTTCTTGACCTACTTCTCTCTACTGTTTGAGAAAAAGGTGAGCTTCTACCACTGATTTCATTACATCGATTTTTTCTGAATAAATCTCTAATGTGCCCTATCTCCTCAATTAGGGCCGTCGACCCGAACTGGCATTATACGTCCTCCCCAGAGGTTTATCTTCCATGTACATTTCCCTTCGATCGAAACCAGGAGTGCCAAGATATATCCCATTCGAAGATGGGCTGCTAGCTGCACTCGCAATGGGTATGCTCTGCGATCGGGCTCGATGGGGTCAACGCGATCTCAGTGGGCTAGTCAGAAAAGGTTCGTCTGTTGCTTACTTTATCTGTTCACTGCTTGGTTGTGTGCGCTTTCGATAAGAATACTACAGGCTTATGCAATTATTCTCGACTTGCAGTTCTCTACCAATTCACATAACCAATCGTAGTTCAGTCGTTCATCCTCTCTCTCCTTGATGTATTGCGGCCATGGGTTTTCTGACTAGCTGTCATTTATTGTACATGTAGGAATATACGTCAATCCTCTTTATTTGGTTCCTCGTTGTACTGTTTAATACTGTTGTTGTAATTCTACTGTCTTCCCTATACTCTAGGCCTGGTCTAACATTGCGTTATCACTCTGTAGTCTGCTTGCAGACTTGCTGTACTTTATAATCTGCTTTCAGGACTTGCTGTACATACATCGTGCTGTATAGTGTACCCATACAGAGTATGGTGCAATACCTATATTTGACTAATTTGATGGGCTGGACTGAATACAGGCTGGTAGAAGTTGACAGTCATCGATCGACATGTTTGAAACCATCACTTGTGATGACATGTCTAAAGGATAGCTCCGTGCCCAACTTCGTCATCATCATCATCGTCATAAGAACTTGGTTGGAGTGAGACTGTAAGGAGATACTGGCAGACCTCCCATGTTTTGATGTTCAAACCTACTACAAACGGAGAGGATTCCGATCTAATGAGACGATGATGCGCCAGTCGAGACAGCCTGCAAGCACAGAGAGGAGCATGGTCTACACTGATGGGTCAACTGTCTGGACTTCATTTTCTTAAAGCCTTCATAACTTCCTTCACGGAGATCGAGATGGCTGTAGGTTACGATTAAACACAGCCATAATCACGTGGTGATTATGTAATCTCATTGGTCTCGACGTGGAAGGCCTCGATCTCATCTCTCCCCATCAGAGAACAGAACGCTTCCTTCTTTCCTTCGTCTACTCCTCACCACCACCACCACTACCACCACCACCACCACTACCTTCGTCGGTCTCGTCTCCGCCAGGATCCAGCTGCTCAGCTTCAAGAGTTAGATATCGTATCTCGTACGCGAAAGGAAATCCCGGCTACAAAACAAGAAAAAAGAAACCCCTACCCCCCATCTCTACTTCTACTATGGCTGACGCTGCCGCCGCCCAGAACGCAGATGACCTTGCCACTTCCATCTTGCGACCCAAGAAGAGGTGAGCCCATTTCTATGTGACCTTTGTCCCTTGCATATGAATGCGTCTTAACGATCTGGCTTGTGATTTTCTGTTTGTGTGTTTTCTGGCGTCTCAGTCCGAACCGATTAATTGTTCAGGAGTCGACAGGTGCATTTTTTTCTCGGTTTTGTTTAATCTCCAATGCTTTCTTCTTGATCCTTTTCTTTTGCATGTACTGATGATTGAGCTCGCTGTGTATCCTTCGGTTTTTAGGTGATGACAAGTAAGTTCGATGTCTATTTGATCGAATAGGAGCAAGATGTTCGGGCTCATCTTATATGATCTTTTGGTTATCTCCAGCTCTGTCTGCACGCTAAACCCTGCCACTATGGAGACGCTTGGATTCTTCCGAGGAGACACAGTTATTGTTCGAGGAAAGAAGCGCAAGGATACCGTGCTTATCTGTCTCTCGAGTGAAGACGTCGATGAGGGAAAGATTCAGATGAACAAGGGTAAGACTTCAGTCATTGGCATATGACAATCTCTTGAAAAGACCTCAACCTCATCTACAAATGCTTCTTTTCAGTTGCCCGAAACAATCTTCGAGTCAAGCTTGGAGATCTTTGCAACGTTCACGCGTGTCTCGACATCAAGTACGGAAAACGAGTTCACATTCTTCCGTTTGATGACTCTGTTGAGGGTATGTGCTTTTTGTTGTGTGCTGTGGTTGTGTCTCTTGGGTACGTCAGCTGAAACCATGCCTTTTTTCTTCCTATAGGTCTTACTGGAAACCTGTTTGAGGTTTACCTCAAGCCTTACTTCCTTGAGGGTGAGCTATATGATTAGCAAGCTGTTGCATCTCAAATTAAAGCTAACTTTCATTTGCTTCTAGCCTACCGACCTGTTCGAAAGGGAGATACTTTCCTCGTTCGAGGAGGTATGCGAACTGTTGAGTTCAAGGTCATCGAGACCGACCCCTCCGAGTTCTGTATTGTTGCCCAGGACACTGTTATCCACACTGGTTCGTATTTCATAATATGATTCCGACGAGCCGAGGTAATGTTGAAAAGATCGACTGATTCTCTACATCGAATTTCTACGACTTATAGAGGGCGAGCCCGTGAAGCGTGAGGATGAGGAGAACAACTTGGCCGATGTTGGTTACGACGACATCGGAGGTTGCCGAAAGCAGGTTAGTCGGCATTCTGGGTTATATTGACATTTTCGTTGCCCCTTTTGTTAACTCCATAACAATATCCCGTCTTTAGATGGCTCAAATTCGAGAACTTGTCGAGCTTCCCCTTCGACACCCTCAGCTATTCAAGTCTATTGGTATTAAACCTCCACGTGGTATCCTCATGTTTGGACCTCCAGGAACGGGTAAGACGCTTATGGCGCGAGCTGTTGCCAACGAAACTGGAGCTTTCTTCTTTTTAATTAACGGTCCTGAAATCATGTCGAAGATGGCTGGAGAATCTGAGAGTAACTTGAGAAAGGCTTTCGAGGAGGCTGAGAAGAATAGCCCGGCTATCATTTTCATTGATGAGATCGATTCCATCGCGCCTAAGCGAGACAAGGTACGGCCATATTTTAGCTAGCTTTACATCGACTTGAACCGTAATTAACATCCTTCCGAATCCTCATCAACATCATCTTCACAAGACCAATGGAGAGGTAGAGCGACGAGTTGTATCTCAGCTTCTTACCCTTATGGACGGACTTAAGGCCCGATCCAACGTTGTCGTCATGGCTGCTACCAACCGACCTAACTCCATCGATCCTGCTCTCCGAAGATTCGGTCGATTTGACCGAGAGGTTGATATTGGAATTCCTGATCCCACAGGTCGACTTGAGATTCTTCGAATTCACACCAAGAACATGAAGCTTGGTGACGATGTTGACCTTGAGCAAGTAAGTCAAGACTTGTTTACTCTAATCTCAAAGCATTATGTCAATACTGACTGTCCTGATTCATTTCAGATCGCTGCTGATACTCACGGTTACGTCGGAGCGGATATGGCTTCACTTTGCTCTGAAGCTGCTATGCAGCAGATCAGAGAGAAGATGGATCTTATTGATTTGGATGAGTGAGTCTTTCTGACAGTTGTTTCAACTAATAGATATGAGATTTGCATCAGACTAATTACTTTCTCTCTAGGGATACTATCGATGCTGAGGTCCTCGACTCCCTTGGTGTCACCATGGAGAACTTCCGGTTCGCTCTTGGTGTTTCCAACCCCTCCGCTCTCCGAGAGACTGTGGTCGAAGTTCCCAACGTCAAGTGGGAGGATATTGGTGGACTGGAGAAGGTCAAACAGGAGTTGCAGGAGACTGTCCAATACCCTGTCGAGCACCCCGAAAAGTTCCTCAAGTATGGAATGTCTCCCTCCAAGGGCGTTCTCTTCTATGGTCCGCCGGGAACCGGAAAAACATTGCTCGCCAAGGCCATCGCCAACGAATGCCAGGCTAACTTCATCTCCATCAAGGGTCCAGAGCTTCTTACAATGTGGTTTGGAGAGTCTGAGGCGAACGTTCGAGATGTCTTTGACAAAGCTCGTGCCGCTGCTCCTTGTGTCATGTTCTTCGATGAGTTGGATTCTATCGCCAAGTCTCGAGGAGGAAGCTCTGGAGGTGATGCTGGAGGTGCCGGTGACCGAGTTCTTAACCAAATTCTCGTGCGTCTTTTTCCCTGTGTGTTAACGTTTCTCGTGCTGCCTCAACTGATCGTGTCATTTACATACTACATAACATTCCTAGACTGAGATGGATGGAGTGGGAAGCAAAAAGAACGTGTTCATCATTGGAGCTACTAACAGGCCTGATCAGCTCGACCCTGCTCTTCTCCGACCGGGACGTCTTGATCAGCTCATCTACATTCCTCTTCCTGATGAGCCTTCCCGAATTTCTATCCTTAAGGCTACCCTCAAGAAATCCCCTATCGCAGAGAATGTGGATCTTACCTTCTTGGCTAAGGCAACCCACGGTTTCTCCGGTGCCGATTTAACCGAGATCTGTCAGCGAGCTTCCAAGCTTGCCATCCGAGAATCGATCGAATTCGATATCCGACGGGAGAGGGAGAAGGCTTCCAAGGAGGCTGAGGGTGCGGACGATGCTATGGAAGATAGCGCTGCCCCGGAAGCCGAAGAGGAGGAGGATCCTGTTCCCGAGATCACCCGAGCTCACTTCGAGGAGGCCATGATGTACGCTCGACGATCCGTGTCTGACGCTGATATCCGACGGTATGAGATGTTTGCCCAGACTCTTCAGCAATCGAGGTCGTTCGGCTCGTCTTTCAAGTTCCCGGAGGGAGGCGTTGAGGGAGGAGCGCCTAGTGGTGGGGCTGATGCCGCCGCTGCAGGAGGCAATGCTGCTTTCCAGGCCGACGAGGGAGATGACGATCTTTATGCTTGAACGTGAGGGGGGTAGATAAAAAAGCACTAGCGTTATTCTCCTCTCTGTCTTTATATAGGATTTGTCCGATCAGAATGTGGTTCATCTGGTTCTTTTTTCAACAGCTCTTCCTCTTCATCCCTTGTTTCTGCTAGAATATCATATTGTCTATGGCTCCGTGTCTCTCTTCGTGTGATCAGCTACCTACCTTCTTACCACTCTTCTCATCAAACTCAACTGTATCTTGAATGAAATTCCTTCGAATTCTCTTCAACCTCTGCTGGTTACTAACCTGAAAGTCATCAGTGTGAATGGCGCTGCCTGCGTCATACATCGTATCCTACCCATCAACATACACGATGACCATCTCTAACTCGCTGCCCTATTCATCGACAATCAAGTTTGGTCCAAAGCTATATCCTGCTCCCTCTGATGTTGAGGGGCTACCGACCAAGCAGGACATCGAATCCTACCCGGTGATGTTCACCTGGGAGGAACTCCAAACAATCATTACGATTGGGTGGGAATACATTCACTCATCTTGCTTGAATGAGATACAAAGGATCTGATACATCATGTGCCTTTCGTCGTCCGTGTGTGTCTGTTTGCGTAACAATGAACGGATGATACAGGGACTTAGCGCTCTTAAAGAGACCTAAGCAATTACAGAAGATCTATGATGAGTGGTCATTGAAGGTAAAGGCCGATTTCGGAGGATCAACGGGTTCGTGATTCTTCTTTGCTTCTCACTGGAATTTCCTTCTTCTTGCGTTACGACTGTTTCAACCTCAAGACCAATAACTTCTCTCGCGTAATCGAGCGAAGTGAAGAGAAGGACAGTGTTGAGGGCGGAGAAGATGAGGACCGTGTTTACCATTCTTTCCTCTAAATACAATACGTATCTAAATTGACCTTTGTATTGGACAAATAAACGTTATATGCTACTGTGGTCCTTGTACATTGGCTTACCGACGCACGCGCGCTTAACAGAATCCTACCTTCTCAACAAGAGGATCTCGTTAGCGGACAAGTCTCCGCCCAAACCGGACGAGTTATTCAACCGGAATACTCCAGAGTCCCGGTTTTGTATCATTGCGAATGGTATGTATTTTTACCATGTTCCTCTGCCTGGCTTCCTTGGAGAAATTTACTGAACATATGATCTCATATCAACCACAAAGATTGGCCTTATTCTACACCCCGATCAGTCACTCATTTCTTGATTTGGACATCCTTACCTCTTGTTTCAAAGTCTCAATTGACACCCAGGATTGAACAGGATGGCGTTACGGGTTTCACCGGGGTAGAGGGTGATGAGACTGGAGGGATCAGAGGAAAGGAAGGAGACGTTCATTGGGAAATGGGAATGTTTGTAAATGATAGATGGAGCCCTGACGAATGGGGTATGTGCTCCTCCATGATAACGTCGTCTTTCGATGTTGTCGCTACGCTGTCATGGCTAATACAGATATAATTTGCTTTATTTCTATGCTCTAAAACAGAAACTATTTGGGTCAGTACTCACTGTTTCTCATTAAGCTCGTCGACCGGATCTTCAGATGAGATGAATTCTCCTGGATATTGATGCCATATATCTCTTGCATCTTATTGAAACAATTTCCCTTTCTTTACCAGTTTCTGAACCCGCCAAGGCTTCAGAGCGTCAAGGTTCGCTGTCGTCTTCTCCGAACGATACCCCTTTTCAAGAAATCTGATCATTTCCGTTCTCATTTCTTAAAAACATGAGTGCAGTTACTTCCTCATTACCATGTCTTTGCGCGTAGGAAATCTCAGCCCAACATGGATTAGAGTCTAGATGTATCTGGGAAGGCTGTGGGTTGAAATCGTGATGTCATCATATCGGGATAGAGATGGACATTTGTACACTTATATAAAGAATCGCTACAGAGCAGGAGTGCAGGGGAATAATATCACCAAAATAGAGACCAAAGAGAAGAAGGATATGTAGGTGCAGGTGCAGAAGAGTGGCAACAGGATGCAATCAGTTGGATATCCAACAGGAGGGTTACTATGATTGAAAGAGAAGACTTCTAGAGATCTGGATACGAGCAAGCGTTGTCTCAAAGGTGCAACTCATCTAAGAGAAGACACATGACATTTTCGTCATTTCCCAACTTTCCCATCTAATAGATGTCGATATGTCAGGTATGATGCAGGTCTTGGTTGGGCGTCCGCCGAATTGACATTCGGAGATTGTCTTGCAAGCTCCTCAGTTTCTAATATGGATACGATCACTTGCTTCTTTAATTCTGTAGCAGATAACGTTCCACTTGTTTGCTCAGTTTCGCTGTGGTCTCCAACCTCGACCTCTTCAGGTTTTGACGAGACGTTATCAGCCAAGCTGTCAGAATAAGAAGTCAACTGGTCGTCTGAGGAGATATTGATCGACGCGATGCCCACTGCCAATGTTCATATAACGGCGCGTAAAAGTTGAAAAGAAGATTCGTAAGTATATACGTGATCAAGCATTCTTCACAGAGCAACGCCAACGGCGTTTCCATACAAGATCATCTTCTTCAAGATATGTCAAAAGAAACTTACATAATGCGGATTTTGACGGTCTTGCAGCGATCAGCCTGTTCACTTCGGGATCCACTTTCTTCAGATTCCTCCGGTCCATAGTCGATAATCCGTTCCGCCATATTTCCAGCTTTGACTTGTATCGTTCCTTTGCCACAGCCGCTTTTAACATGTAGAACTGCAAGATGAACGACAGAAATTAAAGTCATATTGGCCGATTACTTTCATGAGCGGCTCTCATGTTAACAAGATACGGTTGGATGTACGAACCTCTTTGATTTCCTTGTCCAATTTATATCCCCAAGACTGATCGCCTCGAATAGGAAGAGTTCCAGTGACCGCGTCCAGTTTAAACATCCCTTCTGCAGTCGGAGGCGGCGAAGGTGGTCTATCAACCTTTATAGCTGTTTCAAATAAACATTCGAAATTCAGTTCATATCCCAGATATAAGAAAGACAGTCAGAGCCCAGTTCTGTTCTTGTCCTCTCCTGCTCGTCCTTCTTTATGGGGACTAGCGAAGAGGTAAGACCTGAGAGAAAGATATGCTTCAAAGACGAACGCATTATTATGGAACTCGACGCAGAGGTATCTATTGTATCAAGTTGGTTTCTTGAGCGACCTCTGTTAACGAAGATAGAGAAAGCATAAGATCGGGTCAGAAGAGAGCTGGATGGGTCATATCGAAGAACCTTCAGAAGAGGCAAGGAGAACGTATGGTCGATGAACGAACAGAGACAAAGCTTCACGAGATGACATTATAGGAGGAAACTTATTCTTCCCAATCTGTTTCGTCAAGAACGGGTTAAGAACAGGTCGGAAAGTGTGCGGTCCGGACATTATGATTCCTTGACCTGGTGGATGTCAAAAGGGAGAAGGCTAGCCGAGTGGCCGAGTAAGCGACTGAAATTAGTAGTAAAAGGGTGACTACCCATCGTGTGACCGTTCGCTAAATCAGAACAGTTATGGTTCATTAATCTTTATAGCCATGGTAAAAAGGGTATTCTATGTATATGAAATTAGGAGAACAAGAGGAGAAAGAGAGAGAGAGAGAGAACGGCTCTTATGGCCGATAGTTATATATCTACGTTGCCTCTACTTTTGATGATACATTGATTCTTCGACCTCTTCCCTCTCCTTTTCGTTCAAAGCCATTCCCAATATAGGTAGTCCACTCCTTGGAACGATATCAGAATCTGATGCATCTACTGCTATCTCGGGAATCCTCTCTCCGTCGCGCTCGATATTCTCTTCGTCAACTTCAACAGCATCCGGCTCCGAAGGAGATTTTGCCTTAGCAGCTCGTCGGACGCCTATAACTTTGATGGGTCGAAGTAGGGTGACTGTAAGAATCACACCTACTAAACCAAAAGCGAAAGCAGTCCACCTGGTACCAAGAGTGTGTATTCAACGATTAGAACATGTCTACAACGAAGTGTGAAAGATTCCACAGCTCTTGGTGCGATGTAAAAAGTGAAAACAAAAAAACTAACTGGGCGGCTTGAAGACCTTTGAGAAGAGATGCCTTTGGGATATTAGTATTGCCACTATCAGGTATGACACCTAGCGATTTGGATGACTTGGAAGCTACTGCATCGTTCACTACTCCGGTCACAGCTAATCCAATCGCTACTCCGAGCTAGAGATGCGAATATGGTTTGAGACACACAAGCATAAATGTCAGTGACCGGCCTCCTACTAGATCCAAAAGATGATCAGAGTCGCAAGAGTTATTTAACGGACCTGCATCATGACTTGAAGCATTCCGGCAGCAAGTGATTGTTCACCAGGTTTGGCGATGCTCGCGACACTTTGATCCAAGATCGAGAATAAATTTATGTCGTTAGATAACATTCAAAATGAAAGTGAAGAGAGAGCTTCAGCAATGCGCTCTTGTAAAGAACTTTCTGGGATCAGTGGTTATAAACTCACTAGATTGAACTCGTCGCAAAGATGAAATCGGCGCCAAAAACGCTGATAATCATGGCAGGGAAAGCCCATTGCCAGTATGGATCTTCAGGCTGACAAAGTGCCATGCACATAGCGGCGAGCTGAAGCAAAGAGAGAACAATTGGTCAGCAGTGTCATTCATTACGACATGCTACTTCAAGCTATGGAAGAAGACACAAGACTTACTGATGCTCCCAAAGTCCCAATAGTGAGCAACGTCCATCCGTATACATAGGGCACGACCAGTGTAAATACCAGGCATACTATAATTCCAGACACTGCCGTTGGGAGGAATCGGATCATTGTCAGGATTGGAGAGAGACCTTGGTAATCTTGAAAAAACTGGAGACGAAGAAGCAGATCAAGAAGAATTGGACTTTATCAGTCAGTATCCACCTTTCAATCACATGAAAGAACGAGAAGAAGAGAGAAGCCTTACGAGTGTAGCATGATAGAGCATCGGCTGGAAGGCACACCATCCAACGAACACAACGGCCAGGTTGACGGCTAACCGACCTCGAGTCCAAATCTCTAACGGCATTAATGGTCTCAGGTTGAATTTCGAAGATCGTACCAAAAAATCTTCCCAGGCTAAGAAAGCCCCAATCAACAGCACGGAAAGGATTAAGGTAGCAAGGACATCTGTAGAGAAAAGAGCACGAATCGAAGATGAGAGTAAAAAGTCGCAAGCATAAGAAATCCTGACCAAAGACATAATATATCCAAATTTTAGACCAAAAAAATATGAATTATATCTCACAGGGAGTCTTCCAGCCATTAGAAGCAGAAGGTCCGGAGCTCAAGGCAAAGACAAGAAGGGTCAAGCCGGATGTGGAAAGCAGACCTCCGAGCCAGTCTATCCTCTTGTTTCGAGTTGGATCTAGTCTAATTGTTGGAATGAAGATAAGACCGAGGGCGACTGTCAAAGGTAAATTGCCGGAAATTAATCAGCTCATACGTCTTTGTGTCCTTTAAAGCGACAAACTGAAATCTTGATAAATAATCACAAGGAATAGTAGAAACACCGGCCGTGAACCAAAATACACCCCTCCATGATGCGGGAGAATACTGGGTAAAGACACCTAATGTTGAAAATCCAAACCAACATGTGGGAACCATTTCATTTAGTGTTCCTTTGAGCGTTAGACATGTTTTCAATTTGAACAGATAAACAGCAGTTGCGAATGTACCTCCGAAGATCGAACCAAACCCAGAACCAATAGGAGCTCCGGCCGAGAAGCAGGCGAAAGCGAGTGACCGTGCACGAGTACCAGGTGGGAAAGTTTGTGCGATGATTCCAGCGGCTGCGGGAACAGATGCTGCTGCTCCTACACCCTATTGTGTTCGGTAAGTAAACCGAACGTGACGCATAGAAACACAAGAAATAGGATCAGATCAACAACAAATGTGAAAGTATAACCTTCGAAGAGGTAACGATCAATACACATACCTGCAAAGCTCGAAAAATCGAAAGTTGTATAAGAGACTGTGATAGAGCAGCCGCTACGTTCTAAGAATAGAGCAATGGTGTCGTCAGATCAGCGAATGAAAGTATCTTCCGCAAAACGGATGACGGAGGATTTTGATGCACTTACAAAGATGCAGAAACATGAGATTCCTCCCAAATAGGCATATTTCCTTCCATACGTGTCCGCCAGCTTGCCCCAGAGCAAGAGCAAACATCCCTGAACAGTATTTGATTGAGAAGTATATGTAAAATAATGTGAGATAACGATCACTGGACAGTCATTAAAGTAGGTTGGTGCGAAAACGCACAAAAGCAAGGGCATAGGCAGTGACCGGCCATTGAAGATCGGCTTCCAATATACCGAGTTCGTCCGCGATTGACGGTAATGCAACGTTGATTGATGAGTTGCTATCAAGAAAAGAATGAAATGAACAGAAAGACACCAGCGTGTGAGGATCAGCGGTGTCGAGCGTTTCATAGTAAACACGGCAAGGAATCTGACGGGCTTACTTCATGATATTAAGAATCATAGTCAAACTGACAGCGAACTGTATTGAATTTTCCATACAGATAAATCAATATTTGTAAAAAAAAGAAGGTGATCCGGAAAGTGCTCAGGTGCGGATGGACTATGAGGGCTATACGTACGATGAGGATTAGATTCGAGGCCGTCAGTCGGCCGGTAGTTGGCTTTGAGGATCCGTTCTCGAGATCCTTCTCTCCTGTCGGGGGTGATGCATCTACCACGCCCATTATAAACTGTTGTATAAATTGATGAGGTGTTCAGGAGTTGAGTGGTACGCTCTGGAGAGACGATCTTTTTTATTATACGTTCGGAGGAGTCAAACTGAACTTTTTGAGCGAGTCATCAGCGTACAACGGAGCTTGCTCAAGAATGAAAAAGATCGGCCACCTACCAATTAATTTTCGATGAACAGAATATCTAGCACTCAATCCTATACGAATCCTTCTCTCGCTAACACTTGTATAGACCACGATGTCGTGAGAGTGTAAATATTCAATGTTGATCGAGGAGAACACCACTCGTCTGCTGATGATTCCCAGGTATTTCTTGCGGAGGAGCTCCGAAAACCTCGGCAGAAATTTTATTATCTAATCTCGGCTCCGATTCGATCGGTAATTAGCAGCCGAAAATTATCAATCACGTGACTGTAACAATTACCCGGCTGGTTACAGTGTTCTTGATCTTCCTCCTCCTCCCTCTCAACTCACTCGTTCGTCGTCATCATCCTCCATCAGCCATTCTCTGTAAGTTAGCGAGCAGCAATGTCAAGCACAAAGTCTCTAGAGAGTCGGTTGGAAGAATCTACTATTGAGTTTCAAAAGTTACAGACTGGTCAGTGTTTTTGTTAGATTGATAGTCTTCTGCTGAAGGAATATAATTTATCGACTATCATCCTTCCTCATTTCATTTGAACGAAATTACCACGATTGCGTACACAGATCTCTCGAAGGCTGTAGAAGCCCGTCAGCGTTTAGACAGTCAAAAGTCGGAAAACGAAGGTGTTTTGAAGGTAAGCTTCCAGGATTATCCATTTATATCTCTTCTGAAACTACTGTTGACCTGTGGTTTATTTTCTTCTGCCGCGATGGATCTATTCAACACGATAGGAATTCGCCCTACTGAAACCTCATAATACTATCTACAAAATGATCGGACCCGGATTGGTCAAGCAAGAACAGGCCGAGGCCAAATCGAATGTAGAGAAGCGATTGGAATTCATCAATAGCGAGATGTTAGTCTCCACCACGATCTTATCACTTGTTTTTTCTTGTGTTGTTCTTTGATATCCGACGTATGCTTATCAAGACTATTGCTGGCCTTTGGCTTCAATTTTTCCTCTTTATTTGTTGCGCCAAACCCTACTAGCGTGCGTGTGGAAAAGACACTCGCAGATCTGTCGACAAGATCCGAGAAGAAGAAACTTGAGGTTCGTGAATGCAGATTCATCGTTTATCAGAATCGTCTCCATTTCCTGGCGCTTGCTTACGCTGTCTCCTCATTTTTTTTATGGTTCAGATTGTTGCCATGCAGCAAGAATCGCAAACTCAGACCTAGTGTATATAAAAAGAAGACCCTCAAAATATAGAAGTAGATGCACATCATGGACATCCGAAAATCTTCCTGTGACATCCTTTCGTAGCCAACGCGTGTTCGAAAGGACGTCTTCCGATTATGTTCGGACCAGTGACAGATAGCATCTCTTAGCATCTTTGCAAAATGATCGCTACTCATCATGATAACTGTATTCCAATACCACTCTTCCCGATATCACATTCGAATTCTTGCACTGAGACAGTCTACACATAAATGTTCCATATTATTAACAACAAAAGGCAGGAGTGGGCCATAAGGCTATAAGTAAAGAAAGGATTAGAAGAGATGGGAACACTGGGATATCAATAGCAAAAGCTCAGAGATATCAACAGGTCACGTATAGAAGGAGAAAAAAACCACAGAGGGACCAGCACTCTACTTGGAGGAAGAGAACTTGGTAACCGACTTGGTACCCTCCGAGATGGCATGCTTGGAAAGCTCTCCAGGGAGAATCAATCGGACGGCAGTCTGAATTTCTCGCGACGATATCGTGGACTTCTTGTTGTAAGAAGCCAACTTGCTGGCCTCACCAGCCACTCGCTCGAAGATGTCGTTGACGAAGGAGTTGAGGATTGACATGGCCTTGTTGGAGATACCAGTGTCGGGGTGGACCTGCTTGAGAACCTTGTAGATGTAGGACGAGTAGGTCTCGATTCTCTGTCGGATGAAAGAAAATGAGCTACGATCAGTCCAAATTCGGAGGCGACGAGGAAAGGACACTCAGACACGTACCTTCTTGGACTTCTTCTTCTTGTCACCCTCAGTCTTGGGGGCCTTGGAAGTAGTAGACTTCTTGGCAGGGGCCTTAGAGGCAGGAGCCTTGGAAGCGGGAGCCTTGGAGGCGGCTAGGGAAGAAGGGAAGCAGCGGACGCGTGAGCGCAATGTCTCAAAATCATCGAGGTAAACAGGACGAGCTGAACTTACGGGCTTTAGAAGCGGTAGAAGCAGGTCCGGCCATCTTGTTAGTGGAGTTTAGTAGTGAAGAGGTAGTGTTTGATTGGAGGAGTGGTTTGTAGAGAACGAAATTCAAGCTGATGAAAGAAGAAAGTTAAAAAGTAGAAGGACAGAAAGAAGTCTTCTTATATAGATCTATCCGGTACGCGTTAAATCTGGAAGCACACGTTGCAAAATCTATTGAACATTTTATCATTCGTCCGTCAGAGCATCCCTTAAGATCTTTCAACTTGGAAAATACTCTTGAATTGATCTAGAATTTATTTGAACATGCCTTGATACACATTAGAATGCAAAATGGAAGGTGATGAATATTTTATGTGGTTTTACAGCGTGTTCCAAACACGACATCAAACACGCGTCTCGTTTTTTTTCTAGCCACGACGCGACTTCTAGATGTTCGCGGACGCGTCAGATGTTCTCTATAAAACAGGACACTTCAAACTTAGCTCTTCACCTTCTTCTTCCATCAACCCATACTTTCTCTACCATATCAACCTCTTATCTTTAACTCACACCAACCCAAACTCAATTAGTATAATGTAAGCCTTGTATTGGTCTCCTCAAGTCTCATCTCCGATCTTTCACAGACGCTGATACTTTTGTTTTTCTGTCGTCCATCCCTAGGTCTGGAAAATCTGCTGGAGGAAAGTCTGGAGGAAAGGCCGGAGGAGCCGACGCTGAGAAGAAGACTCTTTCTCGATCTGCAAAGGCCGGACTTCAGTTCCCCGTTGGTCGAATTCACCGACGTACGTTTGTCTTTACGTTCAAGGTGTTGACATCTCTCGTACCGAATGCTTATCATTTATCTCACTTGTCATCATCTGTCATCTGCTTAGACCTCAAGAAGGGTAACTACGCTCAGCGAGTCGGAGCCGGTGCCCCTGTTTACCTTGCCGCGGTGCTTGAGTACCTCTCTGCTGAGATTCTTGAGTTGGCCGGTAACGCCGCTCGAGACAACAAGAAGTCCCGAATCATTCCCCGACACTTGCAGCTTGCCATCCGAAACGATGAGGAGCTTAACAAGCTTCTCGGACACGTCACCATCTCCCAGGGTGGTGTCCTTCCTTCCATCCAGCCCGAGTTGCTCCCGGCAAAGTCTGGAAAGCCCAAGAAGGCCGCTGCTTCTCAGGAGGTTTAAGAAAGAATCGAAAAGAACTGGCTTCTCTTTCATTCTACCTTACTCTCTTACTCTCTCACCTGTCTTTCTTCGTCTTTCCTACTTGATAGGAAGCCCCTTGTTTTATTACCACCCACCTACCTTCGGTTTTGCTCCCCCTTTTTTAAATTACAATATCATGATAAATTCACATTCTCTGTTAACGTGGATCAAAAACACTGAAAGATTCAAGACAACTACTGCCCACAAAATCGAGATACAAAAGGTCGTTTCATCATCAATCATACAATCAGCGGACATGGGAACACGGGCAAAATATACAGAATTATAATAGGAAACTCTACAGAGAAAACATTCGTCAACTAAGATAGTCCGGTGAACTTTCTTCCCATGGATATGGCGGAGGCAGAGCATCATCTCCCACTCCTTCTCGATCTGGACTGACGAGACAACCTTGCAGGACCCGGTCTATCGGAAATGCTGTCGAAATGTCTGAGTGGGAAGGACGTGTGAATAGAGTAGAACCACCGGACCCAGTGACAGCTGTTGTCAAAGGTACTGAAGAGAATGAGGTTGACGTTGAGGTCGAGGTCGAGGCTGAGAAGGGGGTATTGGAGTTGACAGCAGCGACAGAAGGAAAAGGCGTTGGTACTCGACCACGGACCCGACGGACTCTTTTACGTGCCCGATCATATGATGAGAAGAATAAGGTTGTGAACGTGGTGGACTGTCGACGAGAATTGTACATGTAGATCACCAGGAGGATCGTAGGAACCACCAGAAGGTTTATCAATGCTGTCAGTGGTAAGAATCTGTGGAAACCGCACCATGCGTTATCATTGCCATCGCCCTCCGAGTTAGCTCATTTGTGCGCGCGACCGATGAACAACAATAGGGGGAGAGAAAGAGAAAGAGAAAGAGAACAGCACACGACATACTCTTGTGGCTCGCTCACCCCCATCAGACGCCTTCCTCCGCTGAGTAGTCTCTCTGCGAATCCGGCACCGACCAATTGGAACTCCTTCTGCAGGATCCGGCGTTGATCTGCCCGCAGTTCTTCCAGAAGCATCATCAGATCTGGCGAGATTTCAGATAAAGGATAGGGATTAGAAGCCGGTCGGTCGGAAGATATCTGCGAGTGACTCTTTGGTTGACGATCCGAACGAGGAGATGAGTCCACTTCAGACGTGGCAGAAGAAAGAGGATGACACGGTGGGAGATAAAGATGTGCGTCAGAAGACGGGTCGGAAGGAACGGCAGAGCAAGTGGTAACGACATCTGGCGGAGAAGACCTAAGAAGAGAACACAAGATTTCCCATACGTTGAAGCATGCGATAGACAGTATTGCAAGGCGGAGCAATCATGGGGTTAGTAAACTGTCCCCAACTGGACACACTTAGAATATAGGAGACCCACGAAATCTGGAGAGGAGGTATCTTGACAATAGCTTCGATCATGCCATGCTGAAAGCTTCCTCCGAGACATCTGACAGAAAGAGTTCCATCCTTCCGGATGACAAGATCGAAATCTTTGTTCCCATTAACCGGTATAGAGTACAAGCCTAGCAAAAGATAGCATCAGTAAGCGGAATGACTAAAGATGATCTCGCCAGACAAATGACACCGGATCAACCTTCATGCACGTCACCCTTGAGGACAAGATGCCACCGAATATCTTCCAAACTAATGACAGCCAACCTTCGAGGACTGTCCAATACCTCATCCTGGTCCGGACGATCGATAGATCCTTCCGGCTGTGCCCGGATGTCTCCTATCGGTCGACTTGCCGAGGAAGGTTCGAGGATAGTGATTACTGTCTTCCCTTTGCCTTTATCGATCCATCTGGCGCCGACATAACTAGCCGTCTGATGAGCGGCGATTGTCTGTTTGTACCTGTCCCGATAGTTTTCAACCTGAATCTGAAAACCACCTGTGAGGTGTGTGTTTATGTCAAAGGCCATAGGCGAATGAGAGAACGTAGTGAGAACGAGGTCGTGAGACAACAAGAGAACGACCTGGCCGATAGATAAAGTAAGAAGAATCAAGTTTCACCTTCGTTCCAGATGGTGTTCAACGCCATAACCATGATCGCTGCTGGTATACTCGAGAAGGAAGATGAAGAGATGATGGTCACCGATCAGAACGATCAGGATGTGCTCTCCTCGCTTCGGTTGAGCGTGTGCCCTTCTCTGGGCGGTGAGTCCCTCGGGGAAGATGTGTTCGATCACGTGACTGGCCCACGAGACGATCCTCCAGGCTTTCGAACGTCATACGTCCTTACATCTAGCTACGATACCTGGCTGCTCGTCCTTTCTTTGTTCTTTGCTTGACTCAGGATGATCTCTCTTTCTGCAAATACCTGGCGCACCTACTGCAGTTCGATACCTCTCTTTGGATCTCGCTTTGTCTCAAGTTTACCGAGCTCATCGGGCCCTCGGCCAAGCCCGCTCCCTCCGGACGAGACGCTCGCTTTGAGAGAGTGGAGGGAGAATTTCAAGAGGGAACGGCTGTCGAAAAGTAAACCCGGTTGTGAAGTCAGGCGAGTAGATATCTGGTTTTTTTTTGTCAAGAATAGGTCATCTTCAACAGAGGGACTGATCGATATGGGTGGGTTCGGATTCAATACAGATTCGATCGTTCAGGAGGTAAAGGTGGTCAGAACGTCAACAAAGTGAGAATCTATGTCTCTGCTCTTTTTTTTTTCTCTCTTTTGAAAACGACGTCAGAACTGACACAACATTCTGTTCTTGTAATCATTCTCGGTAATGATCGATCAACCAAGGTCAATACAAAAGCGACGTTGAAAGTCAATATAGACCAAGCATCATGGATCCCTTCCTCGCTGCTGTCTTCCCTCCGCAACTCTGTATGTGAAATGATTGAATTCCTTCTCTTTGCATTGTGTTCTGTTGCAAAATCCTTATTCATCAGTGCAATGATATCGTTAACTGTCTGCCAGCCATACTATGCATCATCGTCCAACTCGCTACTGATTTCCGGTTCCTCTTACCGTACACAATCCGAAAACCTTCAAGATTGCTTTGACAAGGTGCGCCCTGCCGGGTTAACTTTTACTCCAAACTCTTTCTTTCTTTCTTCGTTTCTTCTTATTTTTCACAGTATGTACTAAAAGAGAACCTTGCTGTTGACCACGCTGACGTTTACTTTCGTCTTCCTCTCTGCTTCCCTTCGCCTTCTCACTTGGTGACGTCGCGAACCTCCCCGAAAAACAAAAGATTCAAGCGCATCTGCTGAACCTGGCAAGACCGCTCTCGCCCAAACCGACGACAGCCGCTCAATCACAAACGGTCCAAAAGTTGATCATCGCCCAGAAGAAACGAGTGAGGGTTGATAAAGACCGGAGAAGTGAGAAAAAGAACGATAGACGGTCGGGCAAGGGAAGGAATTTTGATTGAATCAATGGTTTGTCTGTCTGTCTGTCTGTCTGTCTGTCTGTCTGTCTGCTTCCTCTTCTTTGTCTCGTTGGGTTTCCTTCCTTTTTTCCAAGCATCAACAAACTGACCGACCAAGTAACCGACCGACTCAACTGCCCAATTGAATAGATGAACAAAAGAACAGGAGCGCGTTCTCTGTAGAATTTTTCCCCTCTTGTGAAAAGATCTTTGTATATAAAGAACACCCGCAACCACGGGAACGATGGGAACGAGCATGAAGAATACCGATTGGATCCTTCGTTTCATCCTGGTCTCACAGTTACGTGAACCATCGAGGAGCTTAGTAGAAGGCCGGGGGGGCAGAGAGCGGGAGAGCGGAGACGTGATGGAACGGACAGGGATTCTTCCTCAACAAGGCCTCAATCAGAGATGTTTCTGACTCTATACCAATCGGAAGAGAGTTGCATTACTATTATATTTTTTTTTACAAGTTCTGGTTCGCTAGATCTATGTGTATAGAATAGAGCAAATGGATGGCTAGACAAACAAACGGGCGAAAGGACAGATGAACCGAATACTGGGATTGCTCCCCTTGTGCGAGATATGGAAATAGGTGAAGAGCGAAAAGCAAAGCAACGAAAGACTTATAGTGACGGCCCAGAAAGAAGTGGAAGAGCGAATTGGTCTCCTGTATGAGAGACGAGAAAAGATCGAGTGAGAGATCGGAGATGAAATAATCAAAGGAAAGGTGATCAAGGAGAGCGGCTTTAAGAACCAAAGAAGAGTAAGAGGAAAAACTATCGGAGTTCGTCCCACATGACGGGCAACAAAACTTGGCATGCCGTCCAGAACTGTAATCGAGCCAAATCAAGAATGAGACCCGATCGGTGTCAGCGACAAGTCACGCGCACACAAGAAGTGACCAAGACAGAACTTACCACGAGGAAACTCTTGACGACCAAAAATGGATATTCTATCACACTTGGCTTCTTCCAGACGACCTGTGTCTTTCCCTGTCCGTCCATCAACCGTTTCTCTTCCAGTGGGGTCGACGTGCCTGATGAGAGGGGAAATTAAATAAGATCAGTTTATTCCGAGAGAGAGAGATCGTACTGAACTCAGTAGTAGAGAAGAAAGAAAGAATCAAGGACGAACCATCACGGCTGGGAGGATGAACGGGCTGAGGGTGAAAGAACATGCACCAGACACTGTATAGAGCGACGTAGAAAAAGTGGTAGAACAGTAGAAGCGGTCTGGGTGCAAGGGCGGAGAGGAGGGAGACCGGACCGGCGATGGCAGAGCCGCCGAGTTGGAAGTATTTGAAGCAGCCCTGTCGAAGAACTTCTAGATTCGGATCTGTATGGATTTGGAGGAAGGATGAATTAACGAGAGACGCTATCAACACAGAAAGACGACGCGACCCACCATCTGCGGCAAAAAGATCGTAGAGCGCGATAGAAAGCACATTGACGACGGTCGAAAGGTTCTTGCGTTCCCAGTACCAGTTTCGGAGCGCAGGCGCGATCTCGTGCCAATCTTCAAGATCTGGTTGTGAGCCTGATGGTGCGAGAATATTTGTAAGATGGACGCAGTCGTGGAATGCAACTGTCATTCCGCCTAAAGGGAAAGCACGATCGTGAGGTGAGCTACAGATAGAGGGAGAAGGAACGATAGAGCGGTAGACAGAAGAAAAAGGTGATGGTGAGAACAGCAGACAGCAAAGAAAAAGACCAACCTCCGGTGAGAGGGTGTCTCATGTTCCAAGCATCACCGATGACGATGCAGCCCTCTCTATCGTCCTTCTTGCCAGTTGACTGCTGCCTGGCTGGGAGCCAACTGTTGGGCATGACTCTGAGTCTAGCGTCTCCTCCTTGTTCAGATTTGTCCAGCGCGTCTTTTAGACAAACACTCATCCCAGAGGGCATACCGGGAACGATCTTTTGTTCAAGGTACTCTTTGAGCGCGCCCGAGCCGATCGAAGGAAGCTTGCCCTTGATGTCGACGAGCATCCGGGTCTCTCGGGTGGAGATCTGGTAGAGAAGTACAGGACCGAAAGAAGAGCCGAGGAGGACGTTGCCGTGTTTTGGAATTGGAAGAACGGCGTCGTGGAGAACGAGACCGACAAAGTGGGATCTGACGACCGGGGGAGGCGCATTTATCGGTCGGAAGCGAGAGAAGCAGCCGTCAGCGATGATGGTGACCGGTGCGTAGAATGATTGGGGCGGAATGTCCTTGGCGGTCGACGTAACGTTCGATTTTATGGAGGCAGAGACCCCGATGACTCTGGAGGAATCTGGACAGTTGAGAAGTGATTTAACGGTGCCTGAAAAGTGGGAAGAAGGGTTTTAGGTAAATTGGGAAGGGAGCAAAAGCGACAGGAGAATTGACCGGACAAACCTTCAAGCATGACAACATTCTTTGAACTCTGTGCCTTTGCTCTGAGCTTGTCGACGAATCGGCCGTGTACGAACGACCTGCCTTCGATCCTTCCGGATGGTGTCTTTGCGTCGGATGGACAGGGCGGATAAGGAATCTCGACCTGGTGGCCATCGTACTATATAAGTATGGATGTGGGATCGAGAGGGAGGGTAAGTCCTACTTGTTGGTGCACGTGGTCGGAGCGATCCGACAGAGAGAAAGAATGGGACTGAGAGCGTATGACGAAAGGACTAACCATGGTACAGTAACCCTCGACGGAAACCGCGTCGATATCTTCGAGGCAATCTCCCATATTGAGTTGTCGGAGGGAGGCGCAACCTCCCGGTTGGAGTAGTTCACCGACGATTCGATCCGGGGTACTCATATCTCGTTCGATACAAAGAACCCGACGACCGGACTGTCCAAGGGAATATGCCAAGGTACTGTATGATAGTATGCAAAGCATATGAGCACATGATAGAAGCAAGAGAGAAGTAAAAGAAAAAAGTAAAGAGGAAAAAACGTACGATCCAGCGATGCCTGCACCAATGATGATGATATCAAACTTGCCCATGTGTTTGTTTTGATTGAAAGTAGAAGAGAAAGAGAACGTGACGACTTGTAAAAGAAAGAAAAAGAGACTCCCTCGTATGCCTGTTGAAGACTAAGTGGATCTAGAGCGATATTTTATAGACAAAGAAGGGAATGAAAGTAGAGATAAACCTCTGAAAATGGATATTTAGAAAGAAAGAAAAAAATCAAGGTCAAGGTTAATGGTTGAGGTCGATAGTTAAGCACTCGAAAGGGAGAAGGTAGAAGAAGACTAGGGAAAATGAAGTAAGTGGAGTATTCCGGCGTATTCGAATGTCCGGTGGGGAATTCATTAGGAAATCGAGACAATTTTTCTAATAGCCTATTACGAAAAATTCCATATGAATCTTGATAAAGCAGATATCGTACGATTCGCCAGGAGCCGGGAGCTGGACAACGGACAACGGACAACGGACAACGGACAACAGACAACAGACAACAGACAACAGACAACAGACAACAGACAACAGACATTACTATTTGGCGAGTGAGTATGGTTGGGTGGATGGATGTTTACATCAGTATCTCCCTACATGCTCTCTATATAGTCATGTCCAGCATTCTCGCTATCATCGATAGCACGTCTACTCTCATACATAGGCATATATCCCCATCAAAGCCTTCTTTCTCACACAAGACCGTCTACAGACAAGGAGAGAAGCGCACACTTTCCTTTTCTTTGCTCATTGATCTTTCTTCTCTTTTCTCCATCATGCCTTGTGTTCTGCGCTGATCTTCCTTCTACTTAGCAGCAAGAAAGTCCACACGATCGATCGATCGATCGTACGTAACCATATAGACAAGCTCCAGTAACCGATCAGTCACGTGACCTGTACGACAGTCGTAACCACACACACACGCTCTCCTCACCTTCTCCTTCTCCTACTTTCTCTCTCTCTTTCGAGTTCGACCTCCCTCCATTAATCCTTGACCCAAAGATCTCACTAATGTCTCTCTCTCGCCATCTCATCCCACTAGCCTCTTCCTCTCGTCCGGTCTGCTCGCGTAGCTTTCATACTACCACTCCAGTAGCTCTTCAGGCACGATCAACAAGGATCTTTAAGCATATCGACCAGGCCATCAGAGCAGAACTCCCCCAGGTCGTCATCGGGTCAAAAGCAAAGAGGCCAATTCCTGAGCCGAAAGGTAAGACATTTTTTTGGACTATGAACCATCCCGGCAAGATTCTGAGCTCTCTGACCGTCGTCCCCATGGGTTCATCCTTCTGTCTTCTCTTCTTTTCCCCGCTCGGCTCTGCTTGCTCCTTCCTCTTCTGCTCTCCCTTTCTCGCTTCGTTTCTCTTTATCCTTCTCCTTCTCAGGCCCAATAACAGATTCGGCAGCATTCTTCCGAGCAGCCGGTCGAAACCTCAAGAACAAGGTAAAGGGAGAGGTCACCTGGGACGAACTCTTCACCAGAAAGGCAGAGAGCTGGACCCAGGCCGGACTTGTCACAAAGGACGTGAAGTCAGTTCTTCTTGATGATGTTCTACTCTCTCTTCTTTCTTCTCTCCTCTTTTATATATGTTGATCTGACAAACCTTTCGCGTTTTGGTACATCCTTATCTCTCTAGGTACGTGCAATGGATCACCGAAAAGTATAGACAGGGCTTCGACCCTCGGTTCATCGCCAGAGAACCCAAAAAGCCGAAGAAGATCAGAGGGTTCGTCGTCTTTTTCTTCTCTCCCTTGCCTTTTTCCTTCACTGTCAATCATTGCTGACTGCTCCCTCCCTTCCCCTGTGTCACCTCTTCCCACTTTCCTCCCTGCTGTGTCTTGAAAACAGACATGGTCTGGCCATCCAGAACGGTATTCGAATGAAGTGGTCCTTCAAGATGGACCTTGCCCATGCTCCTAGACCATGGGGAATGGAAGCCTTTGCCTCCAGGGGAAAGTCCAAAGATTGAGAACAAAGACAGAATAACCTGGGTCGAGGGCGTGATTAATGTGTTTTTCGATGATCGACATCGTACAGAGGTCCTCATTAGATGATACAAAGATAAAAATGGAATCTTATGCTGTCAGATCTGATCAGAGTCCAGTGCCTTCTTCTCGTCCCGTTTTCTACTCTCTCTTTCCCCTAAGGCTACGTTTCAAACCCTTTTCTTCCTCTCCCTTCTTCTTCGTTTCCAGGGGTATTTTCAGTCTAGAGGGGATGGCATGTGGTGAAAACCCAAACAGAGTTTCGATTCTATCTGGGCTCGGAATCATCCGATTCTGTGATAATTTCCTAATCCTTTCTCCTTCTCTGAAGAACAAAGAAAACAATGAAGGCCTCATCATAGATCTGATCAAAAGAGCGATAGAAAATCTGCTCTATGTTCGAAACATTGGACAGGAAGGCCGACATATTTTGACTTTTGGAAGGAAAGAAAAGTGTTGATGATATGAAAATCAACCATCAACAAACAGCATGATAGTATGATATTATGATTAGAGAGTCAATGTACATCTGAATGTTCTTTTTTGTCTTTTAAGAAGGAAGAGAAGAAGAAACGAAATATCCTCTAGAAAGAGAGAAAGCAAGAAGGATTTCCATGCACCGTTCTCGTCCTTCTCGCCCTCCTTGAAGGGCAGAAAGAGGGGTAAACAGAATGATTCTTATAGGAAAGCTTCATAGAGATAAGAAGGCATACAAGTGATACAATACATCAAGCAAGAAACGTTGATACAGTAGAAACGAATGAAAAGGCCCTACCGAACCTCATTAGTTGGACACAGTGAAGACCTGGTTGTTATTCCCAGTTGAGCATTGATAGGTCTGAACAGTGTTTCCAGAGTTCAAGATTCCGTTCGTGTTATCCGCACACTGGTTTCCACCGGTGATCGCGATCCTGTTGTCGTTGGTGTAGTACCATTGCTGCTGCGTCAAACCAGGATAGCATGTCCAAACTTTGAGCGCCACGTTGTTCCCAATGTTTGACCCGGCATCCAAGCACAAGTTCGAGTTGGACAATCTGACAAGGTTGTCTCCTCGGTAGATGTCGAACCGCTGATTGGACCGTCCGGTGCACACCTCAATCTGAACGAGACTTCCCTCGACCGGCACGTTGTTTGCGGACACGGCCTCCAGACAGAAATCAGTCCGTCCGTTTGGGTGAAGGACCAAGTTGGGTCCGCTAAGAGGGGGAACAGGAACGGCAGACGATGACACTGTGGGGGGGGCCGAGCTTGTCACCGAAGGGATTGCAGTGCTGCTGACAGGAGGAGCTGTTGCACCGGGCGCATACCAAACCTTTCGAGGGAAGAGGGAAATGAAAGGGTTCGGAAAACCAACGGACAGAGTCGCGCTGTTAGTCTCTTGCAGTAAATTCTCTCACACACCATTCACACAGGAAGCTGCCATGATGATGTTTAAAATCTCACCTGGTTATCGTTGTAAGGAGTGCACTGGTAGGTCTGAGGACCGTTTGGTCCGAGATCAAGACACTTGTTGCCTCCTGTGATGGCAATCCTGTTATCGTTGGTGTAGTACCACTGCTGCTGGTACAGACCTGGGTAGCACGTCCAGATCTTCAAAGGCTGGTTGTTCGAGTTGTCCGTCCCGGCATCCAAGCAAAAGTTGCTGTTGACCAACTGGATCTGGGCATTTCCAGGGTAGACCTTCCAGAGCTGTCGGTAATCGGTATACGCAGTATCACATGCTACAGACACCACAGCGTCTCCGTTCTTGAATGCGCCCTGACCGGCAACGGCCAAACACTGTGAATGATTGAGAATCTCAAACAGTAAGCACGATCAAGGTCTTTAAGAACACACACACACACACACACACACACACACACATATACTCACCAACTTGTTGTCCTTACCGGGGGAGATATGTTGAGGCGAGGTCACCGCTGTCGGCGCCGCAAGAGCCAGGGATGGAAGGAAAGCAAGAGCGAGTGAAACGAGCATAGTCGTCGAGTGGGGTTGAGGTAGATTTGTTGAGGTTGAGTCGGACTGAGAGTATGAAGACTTGGAATGGGAGAACCGAGAGAAAGAAACAACCCTTCAGCCTATTCTCATGGTTTTTTATACAAATTCCCAAAGAGATATTGCTTCTCCAGCTCTCTCTATCCAGTCAAATTCGTCGTCCTCCCCCTCTTCCTCTTGCTCTTCCTCTTCCTCTTGCTTCGTTCCTCATGCTGTCTCCTGACTAATTCTTCCAAAGGTTTTGGTACGGTCACGTCCGACAATGTGTATATCCGGTTGAAGTGTGAGAAACTATTGGAGAGGATCGATCGGTGACAACTCCTCAAACCTGGATGAAACATATTTGAAGTTGGGAAAGCAACCTTGTGACCAAGGCTAGCCGAATATTGATTCGAGAGTGAAGAATAGAGAGTGACGGCTGATGAAGGCTGAGAAGTGTCAGCAGATGGTAGAACGGTATACCCAAAGAGGAATAGCCTTGGCAAAACCCCATCCGTCAGTCTATCCTAGTTCGTCACCACAACGAGAACCAACCAGGTCAAAACGAGAGAAAGTGAGCTTATTTGAGTGTTAGTGTGTGCATATGTGTCATCACAATGGAGCATCTAAGAGTGACTCACCTGAGTTGGAGCACTCATAGTCAGGTGTCGCTGCGCTTGACCATCCATTAAAAAAAAGAAGGTGACCAAGGTAAACTTTTCGTTCGTCTTCATCATTTCTGTCGTCGCTTTCAGTTTCACTTGATCCTCGCCTCTTTTTCTTCTCGTTCTTTGTCCTGCTCCTTATTAAGCATGTCATGATTGATTCCGTTATTGGCCATCGGGCTCTATCTGTTGTCTTTTTGCAGAAGAAGACAGATACACACCCACACCCACACCCACACTGAACTAAACATCGTAAAGTTCAAAAGGTTAGAATTGACCGGCTACTTGTACGAACTTACAACAAGCAGCCAACATGTAAACTCTTAATCCCCAACATGCAGCACCAGGTACTTCTCTCTCACTAAGAGATCGTCGGATCGGGCATGTTTTGCATCGTGTTCTGCGGCAGCCCGACCGGCCCGGAAACTCGGCCCGGTCTTGCTTAGGTAAGACATACATACTTAGGTAAGATCTCAAGACTTAGGTGAGCTTTCATTTTCCCATAGACGGCCTTCGCCGTCATCAGCATCTTTCCCACGCACGACTTCAACGCCAATCATGTTAGAGGCTTATTATTAAGGGATTGCAGGCTTACTGTTAAAAGTAGACACTCGGTCTGTCGAGTCGTGTTTCCTTCCGTTCAGACACTTACCGACATAGACACCAAGATGGCCCTACAATTCGTGTCCAAGGCCGTGAACATGATGCCTTCTTTCTTTATTTCTCATGGTGAGGCGTGCGGGCGCACTTGATTCCTTCTCACTCTACTCTTCTCTTGTTCAATGGAAACCAAGAACTTGTCCAAGCTCAGCTTGATATTTCTTACTTAATCACTCCTCAGGCGGTCCACCCACCCTATTCGACACTGCTTCAGGAGCTTACAAACAATGGCAGGCCATAGGTCAAGATATTCAGTCTCTCCAACCAAAAGGATTAGTCGTTGTTTCCGCTCATTGGGAAGGCCAAGAGCGTTCGTCTGCTGTAGAGGGTACGTCTAGAGATTTCTCGTTGGCTCTTGGTTTCACTCGCTTGATAACTGATATCCACAAACTAACACTCATCGACTGATGCTTACATTCACAAACATGGTTATGTAGTGAATGAAGCAGTCGAGACTCCTCTCATCTATGACTTTTATGGTTTCCCAGCCAACTATTACACCCAGAAGTTCCCACATCATTCCGCTCCCTGGCTCGTCTCTGCCGTCAAGGACCGACTGACTTCGGCCGGAGTCAACCACGTAGGCATCGAAGGAAAAGGAAGAGGCCTAGACCATGGAGCTTGGGTCCCGTTCAAAGTGATGTTCCCAGATCATACCAAAGAGTCCTTTCCGATCGTTCAGGTCTCCCTTCCAGGTGACAGATCGTATGTCAGCGCGTATGGACTTGGCAGAGCACTTGATGGACTTCGAGAACAGGGTATTGTCATCGTCGCATCCGGTCAACCGTAAGAGACCAATCATTTGTCGCTGTCTAGCTCATACTTTGTTCTCTTTGATTTTGAATGTTGACTTTACTTTACTCGACTCGACCCGGACTCCGTTTTTTGTAAAAACAAAATCTTACTAGGGTTCATAATCTACGAGATTATTTCACTGGTCAGACCGGCACATACGGTCCCCCTTTCATTCGATCGATCGGCAATCTCATCCGGACACTCCGGCCGTCGAACGCGCTCCAAAAGATTCAGGAGATCCAACGAGATCCAAACTATGAGAAAGCCGTGCCCGAACCGGACCATTTAATGCCTCTATTCGTCATGCTCGGATCCGTAAAAGAGGATGTTGAGGGAGAGGACAAGGGCGCAGCAAAGCTGGTGTGGGAAATGTCGCAGGGTTCGCTCGGCTGGGGCTTCTACAGGGTTGATTGAGATGTTAGATGTATTAGATGATATCTTTCTCGTTGTCTTTTCCCGTATTAAGAATGCGTGTTTTTTCTCTTCATCTCTCTTGTCCAAATATCCAATCCGCGCCATGGAGGGTGTTTCGGAACAAAGAAAATTCATAAAGGGGAAAAAAGAAAATCTAGATATTTGTAGCAACGTTCCGAATGCAAGGCCAAGAATGAACGGAAGAGAAAGACAACGATAGGATAGAAAGAAAAAAGGCGAGTGGCAAATAAGAAGAAAGTACAGAAGAATAGAGGAGACAAGAGAACAAGACAGGAGACGCTTGAAAAGATGCGAATGAATTATTTTATTTTACTTTTGGTTTAGGGTTTCTTTCCTTCTAACCCAAGACCATGGTCAAAAGGGCCATTCGGATGAAGAGACCGAGTCGCATCTGTCGGAAGTATGCAGCCCTGGAGTCAAAGTCAACTTCCGGATCAATCTCGTTCACTCGAGGAAGAGGATGCATGATGATCGTCGATGACTTGGCTCGAGTCAGAACTTCGTTGTTGATAACAAACATGTCCTTCACAGCTTCGTACTCGGCCTCGTTCTCGAATCGCTCCTTCTGGATTCGGGTGACGTAGAGCACATCAGACTTGGAGATGACTTCATCCAAGTTGACACACTCGTAAACGGGCACTCCGGCCTTTCGGGCCTCGGCCTTGACAGACTCGGGCATCATCAACGAAGGTGGCGATACAAAGTTCAAGCTGACAGAGTAAAGCGATAGCAACTTGACCAAACTGTGGACGGTTCGACCGTTCTTCAAGTCTCCGACTGGATGAGAGTAAAGAGAAATAAGTCAAGTTAGAAAAAAAAGATCTCGGTTACAAAAGACAAAGAAAGAGAAGAAAAGAGACTCACTCATCGTGACGGTGATACCGTTGACGGAACCAAGCTCCTCTCGCATGGTGAACACGTCGAGAAGACTCTGAGTGGGGTGCTCTCCGATACCGTCACCAGCGTTGATGAGGGGAACAGGTGAGAACTTGGCGGCGGCCTTAGCCGATCCGATGGCCGGGTGCCGAAGGACGATGGCGTCTGTGTAGCAACCGACGGTTCGGATCGTGTCGGCCAAGGACTCTCCCTTGGTGACTGACGATCGGTCGACGCTCACCGAGGTCACCTCTCCTCCACATCGCTTCATGGCGGTCTCGAACGAAGTGGAAGTTCGGGTCGAGGGCTCGAAGAACAGGTTGCAAATCACTCGACCCTTCAACGTGTCGACGCTTCCATGTCGCTCGACCTGAGTCCTCATCTCGGAAGCCAAACTGAAGATAGCATGGAGATCCTCTCGGGTGTAGTTCTTAACGGATAACACGTGTCGTCGGTGGAACGACGGGTGAGGCTGAACAGCGCCGAATCGAGGAGCAGAGACGGCAGTGAGATCGGGGAACGACGGGATTCGGGATACTTGGCCAGGGGAGGGCGAGTAGGGCTTGAGGACGGGCGATCGACCGGCAACCTTAGGAGAAGACATCGAGGGGTAGGTTTGAACGGTCGGTCGAGCTCGGGAGAACGAAGCTCGGCTTCCGACGTTCCTGTTTCGGGGGGAAGCCTCTCCGGAAAGATCTCGTCCGAAAGGAGTGGAAGAACTGACACCGTCGATGTAAAAGGCTTGTCCATTGTGAACAACTCGGTGGACACCTCCGAACACGACCTTCTCGGACAGAGGAGACCAGTGCTTAGGGGTAGAGAAGGCAGTGCTCCTGTTAGTGTCGACCTCAACAGAGGTGGAGACCTGCTCAGGAAGATCAAAGATTTGTCGAGGGTTGTCGTGAAGTCGCAAGGTAATGTCCTCCAAAGTCAATCGGCCATCGTTCACAGCGGAGAGCAGCAAAGGAAGGGTCTCCTCAATACCGGCCAAAGGAGAGACAATCTGCTTGAGGTCGAGACCGAGCTGGTAAGGAATGCTTCCAATCGAGAAGGTGTCAATGACGGCGAGGTTGTCCCAAAGAGCTTTCTGATCGTCCTTAGAAGGAAGGCAAGTAGCAGCAGGGAAGTCCTGAGAAGCAAAGAAGAGCGAGTACACAGCAACATCGCAGGTAACGGGAAGTCCCTTCTCCTTGGAAAGAGCGATGAGCTCAATATCGGATCGAGTCTTGACGTTGGTGACGTGGACGCTTCGGTTGTGAAGGCTGGTAAGAAGAAGGATGGAGGCCAAGTCGGTGGTCTTAGCGTCCGTCACGATGGGCTTCTCAGCAGGCCAGGCAGCAAAGTGTCCAGAGACGGTCGCAACCTTGTTGGCGTTAGAAGTAAACGAGGCAGGGACGAAGAGCGACCGAGCACCAGAGGTGATGCTTTCGGAGATAAGGGAGGCGTTCTCGCTGGTAGCAGAGACTCCGAAAGTGTAGTCACAGTGAGCCTGTCCGTCAGCGTTGGCCTGAGCGACTCGGAGGGAGGCCTCGTCGTGGATCTGAGACTCTACACCCTGGGGAAGAACCTGAACCATGGTGAAACCACCTCGAATAGCGGCCTTGGTCACCTCAGCAAAGTCCTTGGAACCAGCCTTGGCAACCTCAGGGACGAAGGTCTGGATGCTGATCAATCCGGGGAAGTTGTAGGTCTCGTGCGAGGTCTTGAAGTCGACGCTGGAGATCTCCATAGAAGGGTTTCGGACGATAGCCTCAATGAAGAGCTTAGCACACTTCACGTTATTGACCAAGGGAACAGCGAAGTCCACTGCAAGTCGTCGGGACTTGTAACCGCTCGAGATGTAGGTGGTAGGTCGTCGGTATCGGTTCTTGGAGGGAAGGTTGACGTAAAGATCGATGAGGTGGTTAGCAAAGTGCTGCTGCAACGAGTACTCAGACTTCTGGGCATCGTGGGTGGTGTCCTCCTCCAGGTACTCAAGGTACTTGACAGGGATTCCGTGCTCCTGTTAAACAAGAAAGGTGAACAAAAGAGAGAAGAGGTCAGATATGAATGAAAGATTTTATGCAATTGAACAGAATATAACCTACCTGGATGAAATCAGATGTTCCAGCGGTTGCGAAAATGTTGAAGCCCATTCGGTGCAACTTCTGAACACAGGGAAGCAGCTCCATCTTCTCCTTGTAAGATCCAATGGAGAACAGGATGTTCTTCTTCGGGATCTTGATTCCGGTTGAGATCAAGGCCTTGAGGTAGGCCTCGTACTTGTCTTTTCCGAAACAAGCGACCTCTCCTGTGGAGGCCATCTCAACACCGAGAATAGGATCGGCTCCAGCAAGTCGACTGAAACTGAACTGGGGGACCTTGATACCAACGTAATCCTTGGGCATCTTCACCTCAGGGTAAGGAGTGATAGGGAAGTCAAGCATGACCTTAGTGGCGAGCTCGATGGCGTTGATATCGGTCACCTTAGAGACAAAGGGAGTGGATCGAGCGGCTCGAAGGTTGCACTCGATGACCTTAATCTCGTTGTTCTTGGCCATGAACTGAATGTTGTAGGGACCAGTCACATTGAGCGCCATACCAATCTTCTGAGTGGCGACTTCGATTCGTCGAACGGTCTCCGGGTCGAGATCCTGAGGAGGAAGGATGAGGGTGGCATCTCCAGAGTGAACACCAGCGTTCTCAACGTGCTCGGAAATGTAGTGCATAACCATCTTTCCGTCTCTAGCAACGGCATCCATCTCGATCTCTTTGGCCTCCTCAATGTACTTGGTGATGACAACCGGGTGATCTCGGGAGACGGCAGTGGCCTGGTTGAGGTAAGTCGCAAGGTCGTCGGCAGAGAACACAACGTTCATAGCGGCTCCGGACAGAACGTAAGAAGGTCGAACAAGGACGGGATATCCGACGTTGTTGCAGAAAATCTCGGCCTCATCGAAGCTGGTCAGCTCCTTCCACAAGGGCTGATCGACTCCAATCTTGTCCAACATTCGGGAGAACTTGTATCGGTTCTCGGCAGTATCAATCATCTCGGGGGAGGTACCGTAGATTTTGACGTTCTGTCGGTGGAGCTGAAGAGCAATGTTGTTGGGAGTCTGACCTCCCATGGAAAGCATAACTCCGGAAGATCTCTCGGTATCATAGATATCAAGGATGGTCTCCAGCGAAATGTTCTCGAAGTAGAGTCGATCGGCCTCGTCGTAGTCAGTCGACACCGTCTCGGGGTTGTAGTTGACCATGACCGTCTTGAGACCGAGCTTTCGAAGGGTTCGGATGGCGGTAACAGCACACCAATCGAACTCGACAGAGGATCCGATTCGGTACACACCGGATCCCAAAACCATAACTCCGTGGTCTTCGAACGAGATGTCGTGCTCGGTGGCGTTGTAAGTGGTGTAAAGGTAGTTGGTGAACGCAGGGAACTCAGCAGCGACAGTGTCGATCTGCTTGACGAAAGGGGCAATTCCAGCGTCCTGTCGGAGTCGTCGAACAGCAAGCTCGTTGGATCCCAAGAACTTGGCAACCTGCCTGTCAGAGAATCCGAGCTGCTTGCACTGTCGGATCAAACCGGAGGGTACAGAAGAGGGGGAGTAGGTGCTATAGATGGGAAACAGACGGGCATCAGGATGGAACATACGACAAGCAAGAAGAGGCTACATAGATAACTACTCACGAAGTCAACTTCTCCATCTTGCTGAGTCTCTCCAATCGGGTCAAGAACCACTTGTCAATGTTGGACATCTGGTGGATCTTGTCGACCGAGTAGCCCCGGCTGAAAGCGGTGGCGATGGCGAAAAGTCGCTTATCAGAGGGAGTTCGGATCTCGGAGTCGATGTCATCGACATAGTCGTTCTATATTCAACAAGAAAGAGATCTAGTGAGCATAACTGTTCACATCAGATAGATAAATCAAATCAGAGGTTGAAACTAACGGTACTGAAACCAGGGAAGGAATCATCGATGGCTCGAATAGCTTTCTGGATGGTCTCCTCGAAGGTTCGACCGATACTCATAACTTCTCCCACACTCTTCATACTAGATCCCAACAAGGTCGAAACCCTGGCGAACTTCTTCAAGTCCCATCGGGGGATCTTGACGACGATGTAATCGAGCGAAGGCTCGAAGCATGCGCTAGTCACCTTGGTGACTGAGTTCTTGATCTCGTTCAGGGGGATGTTAAGACCGAGCTTAGCGGCGATGAAGGCAAGCGGGTATCCGGTGGCCTTGGAGGCTAGAGCCGAGGATCGGGACAATCGAGCGTTGACCTCGATGATGCAGTATTCCTTTGAGTGAGGGTTCAAGGCGTACTGAATGTTGCACTCTCCGACAACACCCAAATGCCGGATGACGTTGGTTGCCGTTGTTCGAAGCATGTTATAATCCGCATCGGAAAGAGTCTGGGAGGGAGCAACGACAATAGAATCTCCAGTGTGAACACCAAGGGGATCGAAGTTCTATGAGAAGATTATATCAGCGGTCAGCTTCAATCATCTCTACGGCTGAAGAACAGAGGTTGGAATCTATAGTGACAAACCTCCATGTTGCAGACAGTGATGCAGTTATCTCTGCAATCTCGAACAACCTCGTACTCAATCTCCTTCCAGCCCTTCATCGACTTTTCAACCAAGACCTGAGGACTAGTGGCGAATGCCTTGTCACACAAGGCTTTGAGCTCACCCTCGTTCGAGGCAAATCCACTACCGAGACCTCCCAAAGCGAAAGCAGCTCGGATGATGACCGGGTACCCAATGTTCTTGGCAGCCACAGCGGCTTCCTCGAAGTTGACTGCAGTAGCCGACTCGGCGCACTTCTCTCCAATCTGCTCCATGGCCCTGGCAAACAGCTCTCGATCCTCAGTGGTGATGATGGTCGAGATCTGGGTTCCAAGAACCTTGCATCCGAGCTCCTCGAATTCGTCCTTGAGGGCAATTCCGACGGACAAGGCAGTCTGTCCTCCAAACGTGACGTAGATTCCGTCGGGCTTCTCGTACTTGAGAATCTTTCGGACAAAGTCGGGAGTGACGGGAAGGTAGTAGATCTTGTCAGCCAATCCCTTAGAAGTCTGAATGGTGGCGATGTTGGGGTTGACGAGAACAGTGTAGATGCCCTCCTCCTTAAGTGCCTTGATGGCCTGGGAACCAGAGTAGTCGAATTCTCCGGCCTGACCAATTGAGAGTCCTCCAGATCCGAGAACCACGACCTTCTTGACCTTGACTCTGGGGTTCTTGACCTCGTTCTCCTTGATGTCACCTCCGGGCATCTGAACAGGAACAAGCTTCTCGGCCTCGGCGCAATCAGACATGCTCTTGATGAAGACATCGAACAAGAACTCGGTATCCTTGGGACCGGGGGACGACTCGGGGTGGAACTGGACGGAGAAGTACGGAAGGCCGTCCTTACCCTTCCAGATACCCTCGTTGGAGTTATCGTTAACATTGTAGAAGAGCTCCTCCCATCCGTCGGTCAAGGTGGAAACGTCGACCTGGTAACCGTGGTTCTGGGATGTGATGTAGCACCGACCGGACGCTCGGCTGTTGCAAGGAATGTTCATTCCTCGGTTTCCGTACTTCATCTTTGAGGTCTTGGCTCCAGAAGCCTGGGCAAGAAGCTGGTGTCCCAAACAGATACCAAAGATAGGAACCTTGGCAGCAGTGATAGCTTCCTTGATGTTTTCGATAGTGGCAGAGACGATGGAAGGGTCTCCGGGTCCGTTGGAAAGGAAGAGACCATCATACGGCTCCTGCTCGAGCTTGTTGAAGTTGTAGTCCTGTAGAACGCAAAGAGAATCAGAACAACGCACCAGTGTGAATATTCCAATCGTGGATGAACTGAAAGACCAGAGAAGATAACGGTAAAGGGACTGACCCAAGGCAAAACCTTGACTTCGATTCCTCGCTTGGTGAAGCATCGGATCTGATTGTATTTCATTCCCAAATCCAAAGCCAAGACCCTCAAAGGTCGACCCTCCCTGGGGTGAACACTGGGCTCAACTCCAGAAACACCCTTGGGAGTGTAGAGAATGGGCTCCTTAACGGATACCTCGGCAACAAGGTTACGGAAGTTGGGATCCGAGAAGGGAACAACCTGGTACTTCTCTCTCCACTCCGATGAGGGCTGCCTCGAAGGAGATGGGTTGGGAGAAGCGTTGGAGGCGTCTCCAAGTAGTCGTTCCGGAAGAGAAGAGATCGAGGCAATCAAGCTTCGTCCTCGGTTCTCTTGGGTTGGTGTAAAGTCCTTCCTGGCCAACACCCGACCGAGCATGACTCCCTTCTCCCGAATCTTCTTGGTCAAAGCCCTGGTGTCAACTCCCCAGATGGCGGGGATACCTTCTTCTTTAAGCCATTTGCCAAGGGAAGACTTAGCAAGGTAGTGAGAGAAGGAAGTGTGGTACGCGCCGACAACGAGAGCAGCAACGTGGATTTTGCTGGACTCGAACTCGACCGGAAGGGTCGGGAGATTGACGTCCACAGGGTCGAGGGATGACGGTCGAGCGGGAACACCGTAGTTTCCGATCATAGGGTAAGTGAGGATGAGGATTTGCGACGAGTAGGAGGGATCGGTCAGGGATTCAGGGTAACCGACCATACCTGCCGAAATGTGTTGGAGAGATCATAGAGATCAGTTTAGGTTCTCTGGTTGACAAGAAAGAAACGATGAAAACCTACCGGTCTGGAAGACACACTCTCCGCCGGCACTCTTGTCAGAAGCACCGAATCCAAGACCCTCGAAAGCGGTTCCGTCCGAGAGCTCGAGAACCATATCAGCTTCCTCGTCCTCCCAAGTCTCGGCTCCGGTAGTCTCGTTCGAAGAGGTGAGACCTCGACCGGTAGCAGGCGGGAAGAGTTGGCTATCGGAAGAGCCAACAACGTTAGCGGTGTTGGAGACGGGATATCGAGGGTGAACGGCAACGGCGCCAGTAGGGAAAGCCACAGGCTCATCAGCAGCAACGGCCGAGTGACCAGCGACGGGTGCGGAAGGAGCCTGGGACTCTGAGGAGCTTGGCACCGGAGGAGCCGGCATAGGAGGGAGACCAGAAGGAGAAGCAGACATTTTTGTCCTTTTTTTTATTTGTTCAAGCAAAAGAGCGGAAAGAGACAAAAGTTATATCGTGGGCTGAAAGACAGATTGATTTGTTCCCAGTGGCAAAGGTTAGCGATAATCTTCCGAAGAGAACGACAAGATAAGGATCTAGCTACGGAAGCAGCCGACAGGCGATTCCTGATAGAAATGTGAGAACTGACAAGGAAGACGATGCTCCTCTTGGGAGTACGGAAACCCGGAATGTGGGTGGGATGTGATGGAGAGAAGAAGCGAGAGCTGTTACCGAGTAAAATTAATTATCGGCGTCGAAATTCGATGAGCAAAAATTTGTCAGAAAATTTTCCAGTCTTTTTTCTTTTTCAATTTTTTTTTATTTTCCAAAGGAAAAGATTAATATGTATGACTTGAGTCGTCGCAAATCGAGCTGAAAAGGGCTTCGAGTGATGGAACGAGAAGGAGAAGGATCTTTCGAAGGTGTAAAAGTTGAGGATAGAAGGAAAAGAGAGGAAATCACTGACAGATCTCTTAGGTCCTGAAAAGTCCTGAGAGATAGTCCTTGTCACAAAATGAGAATTGTCCAAGGCTGAAAGTTGCAACGATCGTATGCCGATGAGAAAACACCAAGGCGGAAAGTTTTGTCAGTTCAACAGCACATATGTCGTAGAGTTTTCTCTTCTGGAAACACAATAGATA